>JAODAL010015859.1:0-82482 GCA_025379985.1 Phyllomedusa bahiana
TAAAGAAGGTTTGGGAAAGCATTTCTGGAGTGTGATAATATAATAAGTTATAGTGACTAGGATTCTGAAGAAGGGTTTGGATACATTTCTAGATGTAATATAACAAGTTATAGTGACTAGGATTCTGGAGAAGGGTCTGGATACATTTCTAGATGTAATATAACAAGTTATAGTGACTAGGATTCTGGAGAGGGGTCGTTGATCCAGGGATTTATTCCGATTGCCAGATTGGAGTCAGGAAGGAATTTTTTCCCTAACATAAGGACAATTGGCTTCTACCTCATGGGGGTTTTTGCCTTCCTCTGGATCAACACCTTAACACTTTAGCAACACTTTAGCATAATAGGCTGAACTTGATGGACGTATGTCTTTTTTCGGCCTGACAAACTATGTAACTATGTAACTAGAGATGGGCGAATTTCTCAAAAATTCGGTTCGCTCACTTTGCCGAATTTCCCGACAAAAATAACTTCGGTCCGAATTACTTTGGGAACGAATCACGTTAAAAAACAGCTATTTCCAGGCTGCACAGAGCCTGCAGGGTGCTGTAGAACGTTGTGCCATGCTTAAATATGCAGAGGGAGCTTGGTTTGGTCTTCATACAATGTTGTGTTTTAGTATGACACGCACATGACTGCCGCCGCTCTTAGAATCGCTTCACTATAAAATTCCCTGGGCACTTAAGAGGGCAAAACTGACAAAAAAAACTGAAGGGGGAATGTAGCCTGGTAAAGTCATGGCAGCGACAGCTGGAAAAAAACAAGCTGAGGGCTCAGGTGGCAACATCAATGACAGAGTGTGGAGGTGACGGCGGCAGCCACAGCAGCATGAAGTCAGACAGTGGCACAATGACATTCTGGAGGTGGCAAAAACAGGAGTAGGCCAAAGAGTGGTACAATGACACAGTGTGGAGTTGACGGCATCAACAGCAGCAGCAGCATGAGGTCAGACAGTGGAACAATGACATTCTGGAGGTGGCAAAAACAAGAGTAGGCCACAGAGTGGCACAATGACAGAGAGTGGAGGTGACGGCAGAAGCAACAGCATGAGGTCAGAGAGTGGCACAATTACATTCTGGAGGTGGCAAAAACAGGAGTGGGCCACATAGTAGCACAATGACACAGTGTGGAGGTAACGGCAGCAGCATAAGCTCAGACAGTGGCACAATGACTTTCTGGAGGTGGCAAAACAGTAGTAAGCCACAGAGTGGCACAATGACAGAGAGTGGAGGTGACGGCAGCAGAAGCAACAGCATGAGGTGAGAGAGTGGCACAATGACCATTCTGGAGGTGGCAAAACGGGTGGCCACAGAGTGGCACAATGACAGAGAGTGGAGGTCAAAACAGCAGCA
This sequence comes from Phyllomedusa bahiana, assembly GCA_025379985.1. Taxonomy (NCBI): domain Eukaryota; kingdom Metazoa; phylum Chordata; class Amphibia; order Anura; family Hylidae; genus Phyllomedusa; species Phyllomedusa bahiana. The sequence goes on from JAODAL010015859.1 coordinate 1,352, forward strand.
GCTGAGGTGACGGGGAAAATGAATTTGGAGGTGGCAAAAACTGGGGGGGCCCCCGAGTTGCACAATGAAGAGAGTGGAGGTGACGGCGGCAGGAGAAAACAGCATAGGTCAGGAGGGGCACAATGAACAGTGTGGATGTCACGGCACCAGAACGCCCATGAGGAAAAAAGTGGCACAATGACAGAGTGTGGAGGTGGGGGCAAACCAGTCCCTGGTAAAGATGGTTGGTGGAGAGGGAGAAAAACGGGGCGCAGATGTGTGGCATCAGGCGGGTGCGGAAATCAAAAATATGGCTGAGGCAGGTGTTTGAACCCCAGACTCATTTCTCACTTTTGGGTGGCGTATGGCTGATTAGTCTGACGCCTAAGGCATTGGTTGTGGAAATCCTGGCCAATCCACGCCTGATTCATCTTGACAAAGGTCAGTCGTTCCACATTTCCCGTGGACAAGCGGTTCTCCTTGGGTAACGATGGCCCCCGCGCACTGAACACCCGCTCTGATGCCACACTACTGGCCTGGCAGGACAGCTTCTCCACTGCAAACTCGGCACGTTGCGCCACACATCCAGTTTGGCTGCCCAGTAGTCCAGCGGATCTTCTAACTGGGTGGCAGAGTGCTGTCCAAGTAGGCCACCACCTGTTGGTTCAGGGTCTGCTCCAGGTCCTGCTGCTGCTGGCGACTGCCCTCCTCACTAGGCGGGTGAAGGAAACTGCTCATCCGTGACTCCAGACTTAGGTTGCTGCTGATGGAGCTGGTACTGCTTCCTACCCCCCCACCTTCCCCCAGCAGCCGCGGCAGTAGTACGTGAGCGCTGAAGACCCCCCAGTCAGACCTGTCAGAGGAGGGACATGCCGCACATAGGCAGCGGCCAATTGACTATGGAGGATTTCCCTATAGTATATGAGTATACGGTGCTTGTGGGTCATCTGCCTCGTCTTCCTCATCTCTATCTACCTCCTGCAGCTGCTCCTGCTCCTCCTCTCTTGTCACCTGGGTAGAAAATCCACTCATTTCAACAGACAATGCTTCTGCTCCAATGCCCTCCTCCTCCATTTTAGTCCCCACCGGACTCATGTGGCTGCGAGATGTAGTCGCCACGTCTCCAATCCCCTGCCCAGACAGATTTTTCAGCATCTGTTCCAGGATGTGAAGCAGTGGAATGACGTTATTCATCCCGTAGCCCTGGCGACTGACAAATAACGTGGCATCATCAAATGGACTCAACAAACAGCAGGTGTCACGCATGAGCTGCCACTGGCTGACATCAAAGTTACACAGGGGAGAACTCCTGTCCGCCTGGATCATCAAAAAATCGTTAATGGCCTTTCTCTGTTCATACAGTCGGTCCAACATGTGCAGGCTGGAATTCCAACAGGTGAAAACATCGCATATCAGAGTGTGTTGGGGGAGGCCATTCTGCCGCTGCAACTCGAGGAGGGTGTTCCTGGCTTTGTAGGAATGGATTAAGTGCATGCACAGTTTCCTGACCATTTTCAGAATCTTCTGAAGATCGGGGGAAGACTTCAGGAACCTTTTCACAACCAGATTGAACATGTGCGCCATGCAGGGCGCATGGACCATCCCTCCTCGGTGCAGCGCGGACACCATGTTCCTCCCATTGTCCGTCACCATGGTTCCGATTTGCAGTTGGCGTGGAGAAAGCCACACATCGATTTCTTGCTGCATTACGCGGAGCAGTTCCTCCCCTGTGTGACTTCGTTCGCCGAGGCAAGGCAGGTGTAGAACTGCGTGACACCGCTGTGCCGTGCACATGTGGTATGATGGAACAGTACTTGTGGAGGCTGAGATGGTGGTGGTGGAGGAGGAGGAGGCGGACATTGGCGCAGGAGCCGCAGTTTGACAACGTGGAGGAGAAAGCGGCGTCTCCTGTCCAAGTTGTTGGTGTGCCTGGGCCAGAAGCACATTCACCCAGTGGGCTGTAAAGGACATGTACTGGCCCTGACCGTAGTTACAGCTCCAGACGTCCGCGCTACCGTGCACCTTTGAACAAACTGATAAGCTCAAGGACTGGCCCACCTTCTGTTCTACATATTTATGAAGCGCTGGCTTTTTGGAAAAGAAATTACGGCTTGGAACTCTCCATCTCGGCTCGGCACAAGCCATTAGTTCTTTGAACGGTGCAGAGTCCACCATTTGGAAAGGGAGGGACTGCAGCACCAACAACTTGGACAGGAGCACGGTCAGCTTCTGCACCTTAGGATGGTTGGATGCATACTGTTGTCTCTTTGCAATCGCCTCGCTGAACGACTGCTGGCGCCATGAGTAGCGAGGAGCAGGAGCATCTGGACCGGGAGATGATGTCAAAGAGAAACAGCTCCTTCTGCAGAGGTGGTGGAGCCTTGGACTGGCTGCATATGGCATGCGTGCCACTGGCCGCTGCTGCTGCTGTTGCGCTGGCGGCAGGATGGACCACCACATCTGAGCCACGTTTCTCCCAGGCCACCGGATGGTGACGCTGCATGTGTTGAAGCAGGGCCGTGGTGCCAACGTTAGCTCCCTGGCCACGCTTCACTTTCTGCCTACAGATTCTACATATACCCATATTCGGCTCCTCCGGTGTCTTAGCAAAGAACTGCCACACTGCCGAGTATCGGATTTTACCGCCAATGCTCCGCACTGAGTGACTACTGCCGCCGCTGCCTCGCTGAGCCCCTGTGCCGCTACTTTCTTGGACCTGCGAAGCGGGTTTTTGACCCCGTGGCCACTTGGCTCCCGACCTCACACTGCTGCTATCCTGCTGACTCACGGCCACACAACCCACTTGCTGGCTGCGCCGCTGCCTGACGCGCACGCTGACGCCCTCTTCTCCTGACGATGCTGAAGCCCTTGCCTCACCCGGCTCCCAAGTTCGGTCGGCTACATCATCATCTATTTGTGTTTCATCGTCACTGCTGTCCTCATCACCGGTCTTGGTATGCAGAGGTTGACCCCTCCCAACATGACCTCCCATGCCACTCTCAACATCTATACTTTGCCGCCTACTGCAAGAGCAGGGGATTTGGCCCATTTCTTTGCTGTCAAGTATTTATTTTACAAATTATAAAGCACAAAACAGGCTTAATTAACCTTCGGCTATGATTATGTTTACAGAATTTCTTCTGTGGCGGTTAAAAACAACGTTTCTTTTACTGAGTACAACTGCAGAACAACGCTTAATTAACCCCTGGATTTTACATTGCGCAAAAGAATTGAGCAGCCAAAAAACTACGAGCTTTGTAACGTGTTTTACAAGGCTTTTTCTACGCTACACAACAAGAGAAAACTTGTAATTAACCGTCGCTTGTGAATTATGCTACAGGAAAAATTTATTTTTTGGCGGGGAAATAAACGTTTTCTTTAAGTCACCACAGCAGCAGAACAACGCTTAATTAACCCCTGGATGTAAATTGCGCAAAAGAATTGAGCAACCAAAAAACTACGAGCTTTGTAGCGGGGTTACAATGGCGTGTTTTCTACGCTACACAACAAGAGGAAAACTTGTAATTAACCTTCGGCTTGTGAATTATGCTACAGGAAAAATGTATTTTTTGCCCAGTGAAAAAAAACGTTTTCTTTTAGTCACTACAGCAGCAGAACAACGCTTAATTAACCCTGGATGTAAATTGCGCAAAGAATTGAGAACCAAAAATACGAGCTTTGTAACGTGTTACAATGGCGTGTTTTCTACGCTACACAACAAGAGGAAAACTTGTAATTAACCTTCGCTTGTGAATATGCTACAGGAAAAATGTATTTTTTGGGGGTAAAATAAACGTTTCTTTTAGTCACTACAGCAGCAGAACAACGGACTTTATATAGTGCGGTTGACGTCACAGAATCCCGCCGGCCCTCTGTTGGCTTCATCTCTGCACTTTGTCATGCAGGCTATGCCCTTTTCCTCCCAGAGTTCTTTGCCCCATGTAACGCCATGTGCTCGCAGCCATTTTATCCAATCAAAAGCCACTTCGTTCACCCGAAGTACCCAAACTTCAACTTCGTCAGAACCGAAGTTTTCCTGAAATTCTAAACGAATTCCACTTCGTTAGAATCAATTCGCCCATCTCTATATGTAACTATGTAATATGTAACATGGATCAAGGAGGGGGGACACCCAGTAACCGCTGTGCAATCCGATTGCCTTGAGGCATGTAAATTTGAAATCAGTAGTGAATAAGCTTTTTTTCAATATGAACTTTACTATCGGTGTCTTTTACAGTGACCTGACCATCAAACCAGCAAAAATGCCCTTACTAACTATCAGAATAAAAATCGCCAGAAGACAAGAGTTTTCTGAATAGGACATGGAGTATCGCTGTCTTTTGAAGCAGCATGACCCTAATACCAGCCAAAATTCCATTATGCACACTCTCAATAAAATTTGTACGAAAAAAATTAAGACGGTTGCCGGGGAGGTACAGATGACGCAGCAACACTGAAAGTCGGGACAAAGCAGAGTGCGATGCCGGAAGTGTGAGCTAAGGGCCTCGGAGCCACCTCAGAAGACAATCAAGACCTTGGTAGTGCCTGACGAATTTCTGCCTTTACGAGAGCACTTGCCCCTCCGTATGAAATTCGAAACAGTCCGAGGTACCACCATTACATCCTTATGCTTAATCAACAATGGAATATTATGCAAAGGATGCTGTCACATAAACTCGACGTGAATCGGCTCAAGGAGTTCAGGTTCCTTTACGTGAGGGCGGACGAAGTGAGCTTCCCTTGGAAACACTGGTTGACGCTCCAGTTCCACCCAGGTGCCCTTTTCCTGGCTTCCTTTTTCTCGTTTTACTGGATGTGCTGGAGTAAACTGTCTCTGCTCATGGGCTGGCGAATGTGCTCCACATGAACATTGAAGAGTTCTACCATATAGCTGCTTGTTCACAAATTCACACAGCATGTCATTTAACATTGTTGATCCTGGGAGTATTGCCATGATAGCATCTAGGTGGCATGCCTTTTTCTATGGTGCCCATACCCTTAATGTGCATAATGTCACCCTTCTTGTAAATGCACCCTTCTTGTATTTTGACAAAGGCAGAGGGCCACTGACCGGTGTACTGCCTTATTTGCACTCCTGGCACTCTTTTCACAATCGCCTGACACCAAAACAAGCAGAGATGCCCTTATGGACACAGAGAGTAAAATTAGCAGGAAGAAATTAGTATTTGAAACAAGATTTATTTTAATAGAACCTTGAATATCGCAGTCTTTTCTAGCTGCTTGACCCAAAAAGCTGCAAAAATGACCTTTTCAACAGAATAAGACCATGTTCACACGGCTTATTTTGGGACGTATTTCAGTATGTAATTCGCGCCGTACTGTGCGAATTACGGGCTGAAATACGCCCCGGTCATTACGTTAATCCACAGTTCTCATAGAGAACTATGGATTACGTCTCCTCTTCCTGCTCGCACAATACAGCGAGCGGGGAGAAAGTGACATGCTACTTATTCACAGCGTATACGCACCTTGTACAAGGCATGTCTATGGGGCCGGCGAGCTGCCGGCCCCCCTTGCCCCGCCCCCGCTACACCGCAGCCGGCGTAACTGCGGGCGAAATCCGTCCCGGCAATTACGTCAGCAATAAGCTGTGTGAACATGGCCTAAAAGAGTTTCTTAAAAAAACATTTTTAGGAATAGGACCTACTGTTTATATTCGAGTATAAGCCGACCCGAATATAAGCCGAGGCACCTACTTTTGTAACAAAAAACTGGGAAAACCTATTGACTCCAGTACAAGCTTAGGGTGAGAAATGCAGCAGCTACTGGCAAATTTCAAAAGCAAAAATAGATACCAATAAAATTACATAGGCAAGTATAGGCAGTTTAATATCCCCCATAGGAAGGTATAGGCAAGTATATGTCCCCAATAGCAGGTATAGGTTATTATAGGCAGTTATATGTTCCCTATAGGCTAGTATAGGCTATTACAGGCAGGTATATGTTCCCCCATAGGCAGGTATAGGCAATTATAGGCAGGTAATTGTCCCCAATATGCAGGTATAGGCATTTATAGCCAGGTAATTGTCCCACAAAGACAGTTATAGGCATTTATAGACAGGTAATTGTCCCCCAAAGACAGGTATAGGCATTTATAGCCAGGTAATTGTCCCCCCAAGGAAGGTATAGGCAAAAAAAAAAAAAAGTATGCAAGTACATATCTCAATCCCCCGCTGCTCCCTCGCTGCTCTGTCTTCTTGCCGGCACAGAGCGTTTGATGTCATCAGGCCGCACAGGCAGCGTGATGACACGCACGCTGCCTGTGCCAGATACTTCGGCCAGTTGCAGACCTGTGCCTTTCCGGAGTCCACTGCGGAGCAGGGAGCGATCACTCTCTGCTCCGCAGAGGTATCTTCACCTGTATGCGCTCCTCCAGAAGTCACATACAGGGGAAGAGATCACCGACAGCGCCCGGGACTCCGCAGCGCCCGGATGCGGTCAGCTGACTCGGCCTTCAGTTATATGCATTCCCTGAGGAGTCGTGTATAACTGAAGTGTCCTTGCCAGCGCCCGGGCAATCGCAGCGCTTGAGCGCCGATAGGTACTTGAGTATAAGCGGAGGTCGGAATTTTCAGCACATTTTTGGGTCCGGAACATGTCCAAAATCATCGGTTTTGAGCCGCAGATAGTCGTGGACCATGATCTTAAGGCGGTCTCTGTGTGTCTGATTTGTGCCCTGCATTACAGGCGTTGGTGGGTCACCCATTAGGCTCCTGCCACAATGCCTACTACTGCTGTTATGGCTACTTGCCAGTGTACTGCGGTCACGTTGCTGATGTTCTTCCACCGTGACATAAGAACGTGAAGCAGTCGCAACAGATGTCTCGAGTTGATCAATGAGCACGGTCTCCAATTCCTGCATTCTACTGTCAATTTGTGTGGGTGGAAGGAAAGTGCTGACTTACGCTTTGTAACATGGATCAAGGAGGGTGGCCACCCCGTAACTGCTGTTCATTTTGGTGGCCTTGATGGGTGGATCATGTTGGAGGAAATGGAGCATCCAATCACTCATGTGAGAGATGCAGGCAGGATGTCCCAAGCCTCGGGGTCAAGAGGCACTAAACAGATCTTCCTTTTCTTCCTCCTCCGCCTCAAATCTGTGCCAACCTCTTTCCAAGGCAGGGACATCGGTACCATCAGTGTCCAGCCATGCCTCATCTTCCTTGTCTGCTTCGTCATCCGCTTCCTCATCCTTAGCATCAACACAGCCCTGACTAGCCTCAAAAGCTGTACCCTGAGAGCTGAAGCGCCGCCCTGCACCAGTCCTGGACCCTGAACCACTACCTAACAAAGACCTATAAAGTTGGGAAACTGTTGGGCCTTCTTGATCTGACGGCGAGTAAAGCTCTGTGTCCGCCCATCGGAAAGGCAACATTTCCAAGGTCAAGAGCCTGGCAATGCCGACATTCAGGCTTTTGGTTGGGGTGAAAGTGTTTCTTCTGCTCCCACACCTGGAATGCAGAAGGCTGGCTTCTAGACTGGCCACTGTACGGCGTGCAGGTCAAGCTGGTGGAAGGAGAAGGGGTAGGCTGTGTCTCTGGTGTTGGTAATCGGGCATTGGTGTGTGGCACTGGGGCTGATCCTTGCTCATGCCGCTGCGGGACATGGGCAGCAGAGGAATGTTTGGTCTTGGAAGTGGCGGCGGAGGAGGAGCAGACAGAGGGTGTCACAGTGGTTGGAAGGAAGCCCAGGACCTTGTGTGACCTTTTTTCTATAATTGACTCCTCTTACTTTAGATGCTTGTTTTAGATGTATGTGCCTATTCATGTTTATGGTGGTTAAACACTTTAGATTCTTGCCTCTACTGGTGCGTTGACGGCAAATCCGGCATATGACGTCGGTCGGCGAATCTGAAGCTTGATCAAAAAAGGCACAGGCTTCACAGGACTTGTGCGACCGTCCTCTCCCTTTCTGAGGCCGGACCCTGTTGCGACATTACCCCATCATCTTCCTCCTCGTCCACTGATAAGGTGCTCACAAGCAAATTCTGCTGAGAAGACCACGTTGGATCCGCAATGTCATTATAAACATCATGACAGGTGACTTCCTTGTCCTGACAGTCTAAATCCTGAAGCTGCAGGCTAGAAGCCACAGGCACTGCAAGGCCTAGCTGACCGCTCTGGGTTTCTGCCGACTGACCAGCTTCCTTCTCCTCTGACGGCATCAGCGATTGGGTGGCAGAGCAGACAAAATCATTCTCTTTGGCCTCTTGCTCTTTTGAAATGCATTCTGAGCCCAACCGCATTGTGTTATCAAAGAGCTCTTCAAAACATGGATTATCCACAGTGGTCAGTACATGGGTTGACATTTGGGATGCCTTTGCTTCAGGTTGGACGGATGCTAACGACATTTGTGGCCGTGACTGGGAGGACGAGGAGCTAAAACCGCTGAATGCAGGTTGCGTTAACCACTGAAGAACAGATTGGCAACACTCTTCATTACTGAGATTCACAGGTAACCGAACCAGCGATGACAGGTCTGACTGTCCTGTAACTGACAATGTGCTCGCTTGCGTGTTGACCGGAGCAATGGAAGGAGCGCCTTCTCTCGTACCTCTAGCTCCATGTCCTACCCTCCTCTTTGCTCACTTACCACCTGTAGTTCGTTCCATGTTCAGAAAGATAAATATTAAAAGTCTAGAAGATTTTTTCACAGTCTCTTATTGAAAAACTGTACTGTAAAGACAGCAAATCACAGGTGTTCTTAAATCCCTCTAATTTCCAACTGCTAACTAGGATTAGAAACAGAATTGTTTCTATCGAATATCTGTGAAATGCAGTCTTGTGAAAGAACCGTAACAGAAAATCAACAGTGTTCTTCCTTCAGCCCCTGAGATTTACAACTGCAAAGTAGGACTAGCAATTGACGTTTTTCTACAGATTATCTAAGAACTGTGGTCTTTTCTGACAACCAGTAGTAGAAATAGAAATTTTTTCTACAGAATACCTAATAAATATGGACTTTTCCCACAAGTGACAACCAGGAATAAAAAAATTAAATTTTTCTACGAATTATCTAAGAACTGCGGTCTTTTCGGATAGAAATAGAATTTTTTTCCACGGAATATGGAATAAATGTGGTCTTTTCCAACAAGCGACAACCAGGATTAAAAAAAATATATTTTTCTACGAATTATCTAAGAACTGCAGTCTTTTCGGACAACTGGCAATCACGGAAAGAAATAGAAAGGTTTACTACGGAATATAGAGTAAATGTGTCTTTTCCAATAACTGACAACCAGGAGTACAAATAGAATATTTTTCTACGGATTGTCTAAGACATACAGTGTTTTGTAATAAGCAGGGATAAAAATAAAAACATTTTCTAAGGAAGACCTAATAAATGTGGTGTTTTCTGACAACCAGGAGTACAAATAAAATAAACTCTATAGAACATGGATTTCTTATGACAGATGAATGTAGATGTGTATGATGCAGACGTTCACCCCACAACAAAGGGCCCCCCCTCCTTTGACACTGTTGGCAGGCAATGCAGAAATAAAATACGGTGCTATTTCACAGTGATTTGAGAGGAGAAATATATGTCTGATGCAGGATCTGCCCCCCGAACCAGTTGCCCCTCCTCCCCCCGCAACTATGCAATTCAGGGCACTGGACCGGTTTCCAAATCTCTAACTAATACTAACTAGAATTTTCTAATCTTGATGTACAAGGAGCCTTTTCAATAGTATAAACACTAGCAAATAGTCTCTACTAACTTTGAAAAAAGCTGAGCAGAGAGACAGCTATCTATTCTGTTCGCAGTATGTAAGCTAATGGCGCCGAGCAGGAACTGTAGTGACATAGATAAAACGAGGTCATGTGACTGTAACAGCCAATGATTCCTACACACTCCACTAGTGACGTTCTTCACCTCCCTCTGTGCTCTGTGCTGATTGGCTGGCTGCCAAAATTACAGGAAGCGCCGAAAATGGCGCAATTTGAATCTGTGATGACAATTATTGAACAGATTTTAAGAAAAAAAATATCATTGCGGAACCACGATATTCATGATAACCTGGCCGATTTAAACTCTTTTCGATTTCATCGCTCAACACTAGTCATAGAGAGAGGAGGCAGGTGAAGGATCTCTGCACCATCCTTGACAGTTTTGAAAACGCTACCAAAATGGTCAGTCAAGACTATGGCATTTTCTGCATGACCATCGTGGTCATATTTTTACTGGAATAAGCTTCAGACACTCTGCGGCAGCAGGTCCCAGCAGTGATGGAGAAGGAGGAGTATGAGGCGGACACAGAGCCTTACTCGCCAGAGGATGTAAAAGGCCTGACTGTTTCCCAATTTTATCGGTCTTTTTTAGGCGGTGGTTCGCGGTCCAGGGCGGATGCAGAACGGCAGTTCAGCTCACAGAGTAGAGCGCATGAGGCTAGCTAGGGCTCTGGTGATGGTCAGGTTGAGGAAGTGGAGGAGGAGGATGAGGCTGGGGTGGACACCACAGGTACCGAATACTCTTCGGTGGTAAGAGGTTGGCACAGATTTCAGGAGGAGGAGGCGGAATAGGAGGAAGACACCGTTAGTGCCCCTCGACCCCGAGGCTTGGGAGATCCCGGCAGCATCTCACACAAATGCTTGGATGCTAAATTACCTGAAACATGATCCACGAATCAAGGCAATCAAAATGAACAGCGATTACTGGGTGGCCCCCCTTCTTGAGCCATGTTACAAATCAAAAGTGAGAAATTTCCTTCCACCCATACAAATTGACAGTAGAATGCAGGAATTTGAGACAGTGCTCATTGACCAACTTGAGACATCTGTTGCGTCTTCTTCACATTCTAATGTCATGGTGGAACAACGTCAGCAACGTGCCAGCAGTAGAATGGCAAGTAGCTGCAGCAGCAGGCAGTGTGGCAGAAGCATTCTGGCTGACATTTTTCACTCATTTTTTAGCACCTTACCAACGCCTGCAAGGCAGGGGAGCATTCAGACACACAGATACTGCTTTAAGACCATGGTCCATGACTACACCTATGTTTTTGGATTTGGTCTGGACCCATTCAACTTCTGGGTGTCCAAAGTGGATGAATGGCCCAAGCTTGCTTGACACGCCATACAAATTTTATCCTGCACAGCCGCCAGCATTATCGCAGAACACCCCTGGCAGTAACAGTTAATTCGATTAATTGGGGGTGGGGGTACAGCAAGCTTTGAGAATCACAGAGAGCAATAGTTAGGGATTTGTATATTGCTGGCTGCATCTTCCCATCTTTATGCTGAGCGCCCAGAAGTTCATTTCTGATGTTTTGTGAGTATAGCTATTGCAGAAGACACCATTAGCAAATCTGCTATACAAAAGTAGTCGCTTTCAAATACTGGTTGCTTGCTTCAAATTTTATTAAGTGTCAGAAAGTTCATTTTTGCTGTTTTTGGTGTCTAGCTACTGCTGAAAACACAATTAGCAAATGTCATTCTAGGAAGAAATCTTATTTCAAATCCTAATTTCATCTCGAAAATTTGATGGTCAAAAAGGTCATTTTTGCTGGTTTGGGGTTATGATACTGCAGAAGACACTGTTAGTAAATGTCCTACAGTAAGAAATCTATTTCTGTTTCTACCAAACAGTTCTACTTTGGTTTCATCTGACCATATGACATTCACCCAATACTCTTCTGGATCATCCAAATGTTCTCTAGCAAACTTCAGACAGGCCCGGACATGTACTGGCTTAAGCAGGGGGACACTTCTGGCACTGCAGGATCTGAGTCCCTGGTGGCATAGTGTGTTACTGCTGGTAGCCTTAGTTACTTTGGTCCCAGCTCTCTGCAGGTCACTCACTAGTTCCCCCTGTGTGGTTCTGGGATTTTTGCTCACCGTCCTGATGATCATTTTGACGCCACAGGGTGAGATCTTGTGTAGAGCCCCAGACCGAGGAAGATTATCAGTGGTCTTGTATGTCTTCCATTTTCTAATTATTGCTCCCAGAGAGGATTTCTTCACAGCAAGCTGCTTGCCTATTGTAGATTCAGTCTTCCCAGACTAGTGCGGGGCTACAATTTTGTTTCTAGTGATCTTTGACAGCTCTTTGGGCTTCACCATAATGGAGTCTGGAGTGTGATTGTTTGAGGTTGCGGCTCATGTTAACTGGCAGGAGCCCCTTTTAACTTTTTGGACCAGGTCCCAAGAACCTCAAGTTACGCCTCTGCCTGCAAGCTTTGCATATGTGATATATGTGGTGGCAGCATGAACATCAAAAGGGGGAAGGAGGAGGTTCATCTGGCAGGGGTGTAGTTATAGGAGGGGCAGCGGGAGCAGCCGTTGAGCGGCCCTGCATCATGAGGTGTCCCAAAATCCCCTTTGACACATAAAAAGATACTGGTATTAGAAATGGCAAATGGTAACTGGCAGGGGTGCCAATAGGGCAGTACTCCTGTCAGGGGCCCTAATCAAAAAGGGACCCAATGATATGTTAAAAAATAGGAACTAGTAATAGGTGGGGTCCACATTTGATTTAGCTGCATAGGGCCCTGAAACGATGAATAGATGGCTGAACGCAGCCCTCACTACCACTGCACCCCCTATAATTACGGCGCTGCCAGATGAACCTCCATGTTTCCCGTTGGGATGTTCTTGCTGCCACCACATATATGAAATGTTCCTGAGCTCTGGTGCTAAAAGTGACACTGGGCTCGTGCCAGTTACCATGTGCCATTTCCAATAACGGTATCTTCTTATGTGTCAAAGCGGCCCTGTATCCGTTGCTAGCGCTGCACCTCCTATAGCTACGCTGTCCTCAACTTTTTAGTTAACCGGTGAAAGGAATGAATAGTTTTAGCCTCTGAATTATTTTTTTCTGTGACTCTTAGAGCCAAATTGTCTTCACTTAGTTGTTCCACGTATTTAATTTACTCTTCTGGAAGGTAGTTGCAGCTTCTCCTCACTTGTGTCGGTATAAAAATTAACCTGAACATTATCTCCCATTGACGTTAATGGGGTTCAAAATTCGAGGTTCGACTCGAACTTTTTCGGGTTCACTCATCACTAGCTATAAATCTAGCCAAGATTTTTGTGGCAGAGTTCAATAGGTAAATAGGATGGAAATTAGCAGGGCAATCTGCCATTTACCCTGGTTTTGGAATTGTATAGATGGTAACCTAGAACATTTTTGATGGCAGGGCACCAACATTCATAGCCGAGTTGCAAAGGTCGACAAGGTGAGGATTCAAAATGGGTAAAAATATATTAGTTAAAAAATCTGTCTGGACCAGGAGCCTTACCCTGCGGGAAAGCTTACTCCTCCAGCGTAAATGGTTCATTAATTTTATTGAGTTAAGCAGGCGAAATGGAAGGTAGCTGTATAGATTCTAAGAAAGCTTGGATAGCTAGAGGAGAGGGTATTTGAACAGTAGAGTCCTGTATATAATTTATTATAGAAATTACTAAACTTATCTGCAATAGACTGCAGGCGAGTAATTTTATAGGATTTGTCCGACGACACTTAATAACAGACAGCAGATTTATGTCTGAAAGGGGCTACTCTTCTGGCCATGACTCTTGATGGTTTGTTTAGTGAATTATAAATACGTAATTTTCAGATGTCTAGTTTAGTTATCAAAATTATGCATGAGGTGTTCTCTAAGGTCTTTAGTTACAGATGGATTATTTTTTTGCTTGGTTTCCAGGTTTCTGATGCTTGCATCAGAGAGAATAAAAGTCTCCACAAAGAATAGTGGTGCCTTGGTTTGTTTTTTTAATTTTTAGGTCTTGCTTTTTAAAAAAACAAAAAAAACAAAACTTTGTGGATAAAGCAGATCTGTTGAGAGTGAGCAGTGACATTGTACAAAATACAAACGAAAACCACAACTCTACCTCCAGTATCTATTTATAATATAAATAGGATAAGACCTGTGTCGAAAGCAGTCGAAAGGAGTCAGCATTGAGTAGCTGGGTCTCCTGAAAGCAAAGTATATCAGCACTAAGGAGACAGGCCTCTTTCCATACTAAAGAACATTTAAGGGGGGTATCAAGACCCCGAACATTCAGACACACTATTTTTAAGAAAAATAGAATTAGAGTTGGAACCCGGAGAGACAAATTAAAATACTTGTGGGTACGGCTTCCTTCTACGGGTGGATAATGCAAAAGCAGGTACAAAAAAGAACATATTAGAAATACAACTAATCCCTACCACTAATAATTGGTAGAGCGACACAGAGTAGATTACGCTATAAGTGCTTATTTTATTACTGTGACCACCTCCCTGGGCAGTTTGGTGACGGACGGGGCAGTGGCTGAAGCAGACGTATCAAGCGAGGTCATATGCGAACTTTGAAGTAGCGTTAGGTCCTCTAACATGAAGTTGATAATGTGGGTTGTTTTGTCTGTTTGTACCATGACTTTTGTTGAGAATCCCCATCTGTATGGAATGGCGTGGTGACGGAGAAACAACTGTACAAGAGCAAAGCGTTTTGTGGCCGTTTGCGTTGTTTGTGATTAAATCTGCAAAATGTTTTTATATCTGTATCTGGGCAAGGAAGTTGATTGACCTGTCTTGTCGCTTGCAGAATGTGTTCTTTAGTATGAAATAAAAGAATTCTAGTCAAGACGTTGCTGCTGCCATGGTCTGGAAGGGATTTTGGTCGGGGTAGGCAGTAAGCTCAGTCTAGGATTAGTTCTTGTTTGGAGCAGTTGGGAAGTAAGGCTTTGATGAGGCATTGTAAATAATGTGTCGTATCTGAGTTAAATACGGTTTCTTACAAACGAAAGAACAGGGTAGGGGAGACACAGAAACAGCGCACAGTAGTGCAATGAGAGTTGTCTTAATAGTAAAAACAAAAAGTTAATATCACACTAACCTTTGGGAGTTGTGCTAACTGAGGCACAACACTCCCTAAAGCTTTAGATGATTTGGAGCCAGAAAGTAGGTCGTTTGAAGTCCGCTGCAGTGGGTCCCGATAGTGCTTTCTCCCAGCCAGGAGGTAGCAGTAGGATATTACATAGTTCAAGGTTGTTTCACTATACACCTCTTTTTAATAAGACCAAATCAGCGCCGGACTACTGACATTACAATTAAAAGTATTGTTTATTTACATATCAAAGGAGGAAGACGCGTTTTGTGCTATAATGCACTTTATCTGGTTCCATGTTAAACAAACAGGAGTAAGCTGCTTAACTACATTTGAAAAAGCCCGCCAAGCTCTGCACGTGTCTCAGCACATCTCAGCTTGCGGCATTATTATTATTAAACAGTTTAAAACTTTATAATACAATAAAAGTTCTCTACATTACATTAGAGAGGTGAAGTGTTAGTTTGTTTTTACTTCTACTAAATGGATCGTTCTACCCCTTGTGTACACAGTGCCGAGCCCATGGTGTGAATATTACATGAATGAAAACTAGCTCTATTCTAGCTAGCTCTCCACTCGAACTGTTTGACACTTTGATACATACATTTAGCAACAATTTAAAAGTTGTTGAGAATGTTTCTTTTGTAATTGAGGAACAAAACTGAGTAACTCCATGTAAAATAATAGTACAAGTTAAACATTGTTTTTTGGAACATTTAAAGCAACCTATTTTATTTTTTTTCAAATCTCCTAATTTTTTATTTTTATGAATATTACTTGGGGCTATAATTTCTTTTACTGATGTGGCCTTACGGAAAATTATGGCTGTAGTAGGCGTTATTTGATTTTTCAAAAAAGGATCACTTAATAGAATCGGCCAATATTTTGATAGAATAGACCCAAATTGGGTGAGACAAGCTATAATTAGTTATAAGACTAGGAATATTTAGAAATTTTTCATTTACTCCATGTTCTGTATTTTTCCCTTGTTGTAATGGGTTTTTGGAGATTCTTTTTATGCAGTCTAATTGTGTTAGCGATTCTGCTCTCTTAAAGGACTGTTGAATTAGTTGAATTAGCCAATTGTTTGGAGCCATCCCATTTTATGAATAAATCATCAATGAAACCTTTGTATAGAATTATGTGATTACCATATGAACTTGAGTGTATAAATTCCTCTTCAAATAACCCCATGAAAAGGTTGGCATAAGACGTGGCCATTCTGGTCCCCATTGCTGTGCCTTTTACTTGTTTATATGTTTGGTTGTTGTATATAAACAAATTGTTATTTAATATGAGCTCCAATGCTTTTTTAAGGAACAAGATTTGATTTACGTTAAGGGTCAAATTTTTTTTAGTAAATGTTCAGTACATTTCGTACCCAATATATGGTCGATGTTACTATACAATGCTGTAACATCCAGACAAATAAGTAAAAAATGTTTCTGACATGGTGTAGTTGTTAGATATTCAATTAAAGTATCCGAATCCCTTAGATAACTCTTTAGATTTTTTACATATGGTTGCAAAAACAAGTCCAAGTACATAGACAAATTGCTGGTTGCACTCCCTATTCCTGAAATTATTGGTCTACCCGGAGGATGAGTAGTGTTCTTGTGCAGCTTGGGAATATGATAAAACAATGGTTTCTTTGGAAATGGAATTATTAGGAATGATTTTTCCTCCTTTGTAAAGACCCCATTTTTAAATGCATCTTGAATTATATCAGACAATGTATCAGCTGCAGAAAATCTGCAGTTTGTACTTCATAATATTGTGTCTCTGAAAGGATATTTAGAGATTCGTTATGATAAAACTCAGTCTAATATTACTACACTCACCGGCCACTTTATTAGGTACACCATGCTAGTAACGGGTTGGACCCCCTTTTACCTTCAGAACTGCCTCAATTCTTCGTGGCATAGATTCAACAAGGTGTTGCAACGATGCTCAATTGGTACCAAGGGGCCCAAAGAGTGCCAAGAAAATATTCCCCACACCATGACACCACCACCACCAGCCTGAACCGTTGATACAAGGCAGGATGGATCCATGCTTTCATGTTGTTGACGCCAAATTCTGACCCTACCATCCGAATGTCGCAGCAGAAATCGAGACTCATCAGACCAGGCAACGTTTTTCCAATCTTCTACTGTCCAATTTTGATGAGCTTGGGCAAATTGGAGCCTCAGTTTCCTGTTCTTAGCTGAAAGGAGTGGCACCCGGTGTGGTCTTCTGCTGCTGTAGCCCATCTGCCTCAAAGTTCGCCGTACTGTGCGTTCAGAGATGCTCTTCTGCCTACCTTGGTTGTAACGGGTGGCTATTTGAGTCACTGTTGCCTTTCTATCAGCTCGAACCAGTCTGCCCATTCTCCTTTGACCTCTGGCATCAACAAGGCATTTCCGCCCACAGGACTGCCACTCACTGGATGTTTTTTCTTTTTCGGACCATTCTCTGTAAACCCTAGAGATGGTTGTGCGTGAAAATCCCAGGAGATCAGCGGTTTCTGAAATACTCAGACTAGCCCTTCTGGCACCACCAACCATGCCACGTTCAAAGGCACTCAAATCACCTTTCTTCCCCATACTGATGCTCGGTTTGAACTGCAGGAGATTGTCTTGACCATGTCTACATGCCTAAATGCACTGAGTTGCCGCCATGTGATTGGCTGATTAGAAATGAAGTGTTAACGAGCAGTTGGACAGGTGTACCTAATAAAGTGGCCGGTGAGTGTATTCCTCTTCCTTTATCTGCTCCTCTAATAACTATCTCATGATTATTTTTCAGAGTTTTTAGGGCTTCCTTTTCATTCTTAGTAAGAGTTGAATAATTTCTTTGAAGGTGTAAGAATTTTTTTGTACTTATTTTTCCATTTTTTTGAGGATTTGGAGCTATCAAATAAAATACGAAGATCTTATGATACAGAAAAAGAATGTATCAGATGTCCCTGGGATTGAATGGGGTAAAATTTTGATTTTTTTGGGGGGAATTCAACCACCTTTCCCTCTCGTAGGGGTAATAATTGTTGTTCATTTGTAGGTTTATCTGTTTCAGTATGTTTTTTTATCTGAAAGTGTCTAGTCAGAGTTAATTTTCGTATAAACTGTTGAAAGTCTATATCCGTTTCAAAATGATCTGAGCTTTTTTTTTTTAGGAGAGTAGGACAAGCCTTTGTTTGATAAAGACATTTCTTTGTCAGTCAGTTCGTATTTTGAAAGATTAAAAATGGTAGTCATTGCATTTTTTAAGTGTTTATTAGTTTTCCTTTTTTGTTGCTGTTGTATGATCCTATTTCTTGAGTGTGTACCTGTTCTAACTCCTCTTCTATGATTTTTTGTTTTCGGTTTGGTTTGAAGTAATAGTTGATTAGTTTGGTTTTTAATTGAGGTATATGTATGGTTGTAGGTTGTATAGTTCCTCTTCCTAAAAAAGGAACAATAGCCGAGGTACCTGGCTGAGTGTTGTCTACAATAACTAAATCGCGCTGGACTACAGCCTGGTCTGTGTCTGAACTGGAATGATTATGGATTGATATATCTACTAGATGAGGCGCCTCGAGATCAGTAAGGGTTGTAGAAAAATTTAATTCAGAAGTGCAAGGAATATGAGGTGATACAGGAGAATTAGAGGGTAACACAATTGGAGCAAATGTGGGGGAGGTTTGCTCACGAACTATTTGATCTTGTTTTAATTTTTCTATCGTAGCCCTAATCCACTTTATTTCTTTAGCTGTGCTATCTGGAGACATTAGAATAGGTTTTATTGGAGTGTTTTCGAATGAAAACGGTAATTCAGCTGGAACCGACTGTGTCGCATTGGAGTTCATAATAAATAACAATTTGTTTATATATAACAACCAAACATATAAACAAGTAAAAGGCACAGCAATGGGGACCAGAATGGCCCCGTCTTATGCCAACCTTTTCATGGGGTTATTTGAAGAGGATTTCATACACTCAAGTTCATATAGTAATCACATAATTCTATACAAACATTTCATTGATGATTTATTCATAATATGGGATGGCTCAAAACAATTGGCATTCAACTTTGTTGACAATTTGAATAATAACACATGGGGGATAAAATTCACCCCAAGGATTGAGGCGCTAGAGATAGATTTTTTAGATCTAAAAATCAAAAAAGAACAAAATAGGTATATCACATCTACGTTTTTCAAAAAAGTTGACTCCAATAGTCTCTTAGACTATTTCAGTTCACATCATTCCAAGTGGAAAAAGAATATACCATTTGGCCAACTACGACGAGTCAGGAAAAACTGTACACATACTACTGATTTTTATCAGCAAGCAAAAATTATTACAGATAGACTGGAACATAAGCATTATCCAAAAGGACTCATTCAACAGTCCTTTAAGAGAGCAGAATCGCTAACACAATTAGATTGCATAAAAAGAATCTCCAAAAACCCATTACAACAAGGGAAAAATACAGAACATGGAGTAAATGAAAAATTTCAAAATATTCCTAGTCTGATAACTAAATATAGCTCGTCTCATACCCAAATTAGATCTATTCTATCAAAATATTGTCCGATTCTATTAAGTGATCCCTTTTTGAAAAATAATCCAGCCATAATTTTCCGTAAGGCCACATCAGTAAAAGAAATTATAGCCCCAAGTAATATTCATAAAAACATAAAAAAAATTAGGAGATTTGAAAAAAAAAAAAAAAAAATAGGTTGCTTTAAATGTTCCAAAAAGCAATGTTTAACTTGTACTATTATTTTACATAGAGCTACTCAGTTTTGTTCCTCAAATTACAACACAAACATTCTCAAATAAATATACTCTGAATTGCAATAGCTCATATGTCATTTATCTGTTAGAATGTCCCTGCAAAAAACAATATGTAGGTCGGACTACACAACAAATTAATAAAAGAATGAATAGCCATCGCCTGAATATAAGAAAGAAATATCAATTACATAGTGTCTCACGCCATATAGTAGAGACACATAATGGCGATGAAAATCCATTTCATTAACAATAATAGATCAGGTATCAGAACACATAAATAACAGATATGAGGCACTAGTAAGACGTGAAATGTTTTGGATTTATAGGTTGCAATGTTTAAATCCATATGGTTTAAATTAACTAACTGAACTGATACAATAACACATATAAGTTACTCATTTATCTATTTATTTATTTCTAACATGCATAAGACACTTCAACAAGATATAGGCAGTTCAAGAATATCTTGTTTATCTGACACTAAAAAGAAACAACTTTTAAATTGTTGCTAAATGTATGTATCACAGTGTCAAACAGTTCGAATGGAGAGCTAGCTAGAATAGACATCACTTGAGCGACCTCTTGAGGGCATAGTAAGTAATAGTTTTCATTCATGTAATATTCACACCATGGACTCGGCACTGTGTGCACAAGGGGTAGAACGATCCATTTAGTAGAAGTAAAAACAAACTAACACTTCACCTATCTGATGTAATGTAGAGAACTTTTATTGTATTATAAAGTTTTAAACTGTTTAATAATAATGCCGCAAGCTGACATGTGCTGAGACACGTGCAGAGCTTGGCGGGCTTTTTCAAATGTATTTAAGCAGCTTACTCCTGTCTGTTTAACATGGAACCAGATGAAGTGCATTATAGCACGAAACGAGTCTTCCTTCTTTTATATGTAAACAAAACTTTTACTTTTAATGCTAATGTCAGTAGTCCAGCGCTGATTTGGTCTTGTTAAAATACAAGAGGTGTCTGGTGAAACAACCTCGATCTATAAAATACGGTTTCTGGAACACCACGAAATTTCAAATGGTTTCTTCTGCTGTGATATTCCAGATCTGCCATTTTAAGTTTAACCTTTTCAAGTTTGTCTTCTACACCATTGCGATTGTCAACCAACTCATTGTGGACCCCAGAAAACTCACGTATTTTGGTTTCTACATGATGAACGCTCTTATAAATTTCATCAACTGTGATTGAGATGCTAGAGGGAGATGATTGCATAGAGTGTTGTAAGGAAGAGCGAAGAGTAACTTCACCCCATACTTCCAAAAGCCCCTCCCACAAGTTAGATTGGCTTGCTGGGCACTTTCTGCGTACCATACGTTCAAGCTGCTCCCATAACAGCTCAATGGGGTTGAGATCTGGTGACTGCACTGGCCACTCCATTATAGATAGAATAGCAGCTGCCTTCTTCCCTAAATAGTTCTTGGATAATTTGGAGGTGTGCTTTTGTCCTGTTGCAGGATGAAATTGGCTCCAAATCAAGCGCTGTCCATATGGTAAGACATGGCATTGCAAAACAGAGTGATAGCCTTCCTTATTCAAAATCCCTTTTCCGTTGTACAAATCTCCCACTTTATAAGCACCAAAGCAACCCCAGACTATCACATTACATCCACCATGCTTGGCAGATGGCGTCAGGCACTCTTCCAGCATCTTTGTAGTTGTTCTACGTCTCACAAATGTTCTTCTGTGTGATCCAAACATCTCAAACTTCGATTCGTCTCTCCATAACACTTTTTTCCAATCTTTCTCTGTCTATTGTCTGTGTTCTTTAGCCCATATTAATCTTATCCTTTTATTAGCCAGTCTCAGATATGGTTTCTTCTTTGCCACTCTGCCCTGAAGGCCAGCATGCTGGAGTCGCCTCTTCACTGTAGACGCTGACACTGGCGTTTTGCGGATAATATTTAATGATGCTGCCAGTTGAGGACCTGGGAGGTGTTGATTTCTCAAACTAGAGACTCTAATGTCTTGTTGCTCAGTTTTGCAGCGGGGCCTCCGACTTCTCTTTCTACTCTGCTTAAAGCCTGTTTGTGCTCTCCTCTGAAAGGAGTAGTACACACCGTTGTAGGAAATCTTCAGTTTCTTGGCAATATCTCGCATGGAATAGCCTTCTTCTCTCAGATCAAAAATAGACCGTCGATGTAATGTTTCACATTAAAGTTCTCTTTTTCTGGCCATTTTGCGAGTTTAATCGAACCAACAAATATAATGCTCCAGATTCTCTACTAGCTCAAAGGAAGGTAAGTTTTATTGCATCACAGATCAGCAGAACTGTTTTCAGCTGTGCTAACATACTTGCACAAAGGTTTTAAAAATATACAATAGCCATCTTACACAGTTAGCAAACAAAAAGTACCATTAGAACACTGGTGTGATGGTTGTTGGAAATGGGCCTCTATACACCTATGTAGATATTGCTTTAACAACCAGACGTTTGCAGCTAGAATAGTCATTTACCACATTAACAATGTACTGAGTGCATTTCTGATTCATTTAATGTTCACGTCGTTGGAAAAAAAACAAAAAAAAAAACGGTGCTTTATCTATCAAAAATAAGTGACCCCAAATTTTTGAACGGTAGTGTAAACCGGTCAGGTGCCCGCGATCTCACCGCAGGGGACACGTTCCGAGTGAGAAACAGTGCATGCCACCGTTCCTCATTTAGACTCCGTGGCATCTTACGGGTTAGACAGCCCGGAATGGAGCCGGCTCCATTCCATGCTATTAGCGGCGGGTATAAACTGCAATTGGCAAGTAAATTTACGGCCATTGTCATTATGGGGTTAAAAAAATCATGTTTTGGCATCACCATGGGGTGAGAGACATAACATTTTTATTTCTGTGTGTAGAGCGGTGTAAGAGCTTTTTTTTGTGGAATAGCTTGCCTTTTTATTGTTAACATTTTAGGAGATGCATGACTAATTACCTTCCAATCTATTTTTTTGGGAGGCAGGATAAAGAAAGAATAGACATCCTGGTAGAGTTTTTTTTTTTAATCATTGTTTACAGTGCTCAGTGGGCAGTATAGGGGACATTAGTTTTATTGTGATTGGGCGAGACGCTTACAGCAATACCTAATTTATAATTTTTTTTTAGGTTGTAGCAGTTTAAAAAACTGTAAGGACTTTTACTGTTTGCGGGACAAACTATAATTTTCTTTGGAACCACTTAAGCGTTTGACTTTTTGTTCGCTTTTTATGTGCACTGGGTTGTACAATAATCACAATTTTTTTATTTTTTTTTTCCACCGTACCGGATACGGATTAATGTGACAGGTTTACAAGTTAGGTTGTTTCTTGTGCGACGATACCAAATGTGTGCACCATAATATAGTAAAAATAGAGTAATAAGAATTTGTAATGGGCAGTGTACATATTTTACTGTATTTCTTATTTACACTTATGATTCTCATTTTTTTTCCACTTGTCCTACTATGGGACTTCACTCAGTGATCGTTTGGAAAATACACTTAGATACACGTCTGTACTTCAATGCATTCTCCAACTGCCATTAAAAGGGAACTTGTCACATCGGATCTGCTACTCTTCCTGAACACAGCATAAGCTAGTGACAGACTTGTTGTTTCCAGCGCTGTGTCCCATAAGATGCAGCAGGTTCAGAGCATTTAGTATTCGAAACTGGCAGTTAGAAAAAGAGTCTGTTTACTCATGATCAGGTGTTAATTCTGCCCACCCCCAGCTAGCTCTGCCCAATCATGGCTTATTCAACCATTTGCTTTAAGTAGGTAAAAACCTGTGAATAAAACAATGGGTGGACAGGGATAACACCTGCTCATGAATACACTCCACTCTTTTCTGGTAGAACAGGCTGCAACCTGCCAGATTTGCTGGATCTTACAGAGTTAGAGACACAGCACTAAAAGCAGCATGTCTGCCACTAGCTTGTGCTGCCCTTAGCAAAGGTGGCATAATCTACCGTGAAGGAAATAAGTGTTTGTTCCCATGCTGATTTTGTACGTTTGCCCACAGACAAAGACATGAATAGTCTATACTTATAAGGGTGGGTTAATTTGAACACGGAGATACAGAAAATCAAAAATAAAATCCAGAAAATCACATTGTATAAATTATATAAATTTATTTGCATTTTGCTGAAATAAGTATTTGATCCCCCACCAACCCTGAAGAGTTCTGGCACCTACAGACCAGTTAGATGCTCCTAATCAACTTGTTACCTGCATTAAGGCCAACTGTTTTAAATAGCCACCTTTATAAAAGACTCCTGTCCACAGACTCAATCAATCATTCAGTCTGTAACTTCTACGACATGGACAAGACCAAAGAGCTTTCTAAGGATGTCAGGGACAAGATCTTAGACCTGCACAAAGCTGGAATGGGCTACAAAACCTTAAGACGCTGGGTGAGAAGGAGGCACCATGCAAAATCTCACCTCGTGGGGTAACCTTGATCTTGAGGAAGGCGAGAGATCAGCATGAAACTACATGCAGTGCCCACAACGTCCCCCGTGCCAATGAACACCTGGATGATTATGTGAGTGATTGGGAGACGGTGCTGTGGTCAGATGAGACCAAAATTGAGCTCTTTGGCATTAACTCAACTCACCGTGTTGGAAGGAAGGGAAATGCTGCCTGTGACCTAAAGAACACAGACCCCACTGTCAAGCATGAACGTGGAAAAATTTTGTTTTGGGGGTGTTTCTCTGCTCAAGGCACAGGACTACTTCACTGCATCAGTGGGAGAATGGATGGAGCCATGTAATGTAAAATCCTGAGTGACAACCTCCTTCCCTCCGCAAGGACAATAAAAATGGATCGTGGCTGGATCTTCCAGCAAGACAATGACCGAAAACATACAGCCAAGGCAGCAACTGAGTGGCTCAAAAGATGCACATTAAGGTCATGGAGTGGCATAGCCAGTCTCCAGCCCTTAATTTCATAGAACACTTATGGAGGGACTTGAAGCGCCAAGCTGCCAAGCTAAAACCTCAAAATCTTAATGATTTAGAGATGATCTGCAAAGAGGAGAGGACCAAAATTCCTCCGGACATGTGAGCAAACCTCATCATCAACTACACAAACCATCTGACTGCTGTGCTTGCCAACAATGATTTTCCACCAATTATTAAGTCTTGTTTGTCAGAGGGATCAAATACTTAGTTCTCACTGCAAAATGTAAATACATTTATATAATTTATACAATGCGATTTTCTGGATTTTATTTTTGATATTCTCTCAATGTTAAAATTAACCTACCCTTAAAATTATAGGCTGTTCACGTCCTTGTCAGTGGGCAAACTTAAACAATCAGCAAGGGATTAGACACTTATTTCCTTCACTGTATGAGACAGGTTTCCTCTAAGTCTGTCAGGCCAGCTATGTCATAACAACCTGGAGGCCTCTGTTTGCCTCCCAATTGTCATGACAACCATCAGCACCATCATGTTGCTGGGGTGCCGATGGAGGCCTGACAGAACTCCCACACTCCGTCAAACACCTTAGCTGCTACATTCGCTATTGTCCGCAGCAGCTAAGGGGTTAAACAGCTGTGGACAGAGTTATTTCTATTCCGGACTGCAACTGCCCAGCTGCCAAACATCTCCAAGTTCCCACAGCGATCATTCCGACACAGCTCCTGTGCTCACACGATCACCATCACTTTCCTGTACACCATCGTATGTTAACTGACCATGCATCATGACGTACAGGAACAAAGGGTTAACCGTTTCCACAGATGTGGTTCCAGAGCTATAGATTGCGTCTCTTTGCTTAGATTTGTGCAATCTTTACTGGGATCAACAACAGCATAAATATTAAAAGCATGAGTCACATAAGTAAAGTAACCCAAGAATCTTTTTGAAACGATTACTTTTTAAAAGGTAATGTGTCATCAAAAAATGACTTATTGTTTAACTTATGTTTTTATATTATACAAATTTTTGTTAAAATTCTTAAGCCCTCCAGTAGTCTGCTCATTATCAGCACAAGCAGGGTTACACTGACAGGTGACACCAATGTGTATAGATAACACAGGATCCACCATTCACAATAGAAGACAGTCACAGCTTCCCCTCCCTGCACACTGACTTATTTCCCAGGAAACAGAGCATGCCCAGAAAACTCTGCTATAGAAGTCATTGGGATTGATCCTGTCCACCAGCTCCTTTGTGAATTTTGCTGTTATAAAGCATCTCTTTAAATGCTGTTAAAGCAGTGCAGACAAGAAAGCTTTCCCCACAATCATATAAAGACAGTCAAACAGAAAAATATATAATCAGAAAATAAAAGTGGCCGAGAAGAAAAGAATATGTGTCAGTGTCTTTTTTTTTTTTTTTTTAACAAAAGGGGCAACAGATTCCCTTTAACCATTTCTATATTACACAGAGGACTCCGTGTTTGAATTGTGGTTAGTCTGGAACCTCTTAATACAGTTTGCCCTGCTAGGAGTACAAGACTCAATACGATAGTTTTAAGGGTCATCTGCTCTCATAAGCCTCACCAATGCTGTAAGGTAACTGGGAGGACCTAAAGCCCAAATTACTTAGAAGTCTTATCCAGACTGAAAGGCTTTGCCAGAAAAAATCTGTTTCAGAGTAGTAATGGCTGCACAAAAGTTGGACTTTACAGTACCTTTTTATGTCAAGAGTTTTCCATTCAAATCACAATATATATAGGACCGTAAACAACTTCTTACGTTTGAACTGGATTTATTGTTCATTATACATCGAACATTTATTCCACATAGGGCTATGTTAACATCTCATCTGTATATAGAACAGTATAATTCACACTCTGCAGTATATCATGGTCATACAGTCTTCCTCCAGGAGTACAAATACTTTAACACCGGGGCATCCAGCCTGCCATCAGCTGTTAACTATGCCTCATAACTGCGTACATATTGCAACATTCTTACTTATCTCCTGACGTATGGTTCCTGCTTCTGGATAACTTCAATCTCAGGCAAAACTCACTACGTCCTCTCAGCTACAGTAGGAAGATACGGCGCCTGCGCTATATCTTCCTACTGTAGCTGAGAGGACGTAGTGAGTTCTGCCTGAGATTGAAGTTATCCAGAAGCAGGAACCATATGGCTGGATATAAGTAAGAATGTTGCAATATGTACGCAGTCATGAGTCATAGTTAACAGCTGATGGCAGGCTGGACGCCCCGGTGTTAAAGTATTTGTACTCCTGGAGGGAGACTGTATGACCATGCAATACCGCAGAGTGTGAATTATACTGTGCTATATACAGATGAGATGTTAACATAGCCCTATGTGGAATAAATGTTCGATGTATAATGGAACAATAAAACCAGTTAAAACGTAAGAAGTTGTTTACAGTCCTATCTATATTGTGATTTGAATTTGACGCAGGTGGGACGCTTGCAGAGGACTGTCAACTGCGGTGATAATCTAATAAGGTACTTTCTTTTGTTTAAAAAGAGTTTTCCATTGTTACATACACTTAACATGATGTTTAATCCCTGCATGGACGTCTGCATAAACTGCCTGAAGATGCAGCAAAAAGGCAGATTAATTTCAGTTCTGGCAAGGTTAGGCATGTTAGCACATTAACTTATTTAACTTGAATTGCCCCATCACTAATCCATTAAATATATTGGATAGAACGGTCTTGAATAAATGTGGTGTTTAAGAACTTACCTATCAGGCACATGGCCACAGAAGTGTAAAATCAGGTGACGAAGTGAAAATAGCAAGAGGCTTTGAAGCAAAAGTATTCAAATCTTTTTAAAACTATTTCCCAATCAACTGTTTTAAACGGAACTGGTTTATAAAATAGAGCAATTGTTGTGTGGCAAAGTCAACAGAAAAATCAGAAAGAGAAACCATGAACAGCAATCCATTAAAAACAACAAACCATTAAATTAGATTTTTGTTTTTAAAACTTCCTATTTTATTGGCATGAGTACTTAACTTAGAAACTTAGCTGTTTTAGTAAATCAATTTTATGGCGGAAATGTAAATCCTAACACCACACGTATTTACAGCATTATTTACACTTTATACAAGTATGACTAAAACATACCTTTAGTTCCTTAACTGGCAGATGACATTTCTATATGTTAAATCCGTTGGAGCTGCTCAAAAGTTCAACACCAAACAAAAAAACAAAAGCTAAATATTAAAATATCTATAGAAATAAAATGACAGTAGCATTTATACTGGTACAAGTCTTCCTTATCACATTTTTTTTTTTATTTCACAGCATTGTATCCATGAAAAAATAAGCACCAATTATTCTTGCAAATAACAATTTTATCTAAAAATTGTTGAAAAGTGTTAAATACAAGTGTTGTGTTTTTTATTTATACAACAAGCAATAAATACACCATATCCAAACTTTATAATCCGCATTCGGCTAGCCCCTGTACATCAAAATGTTCCAAAAGGATAAGCAGACACCATTCTGAAATTTTTCATTCTTTTCCATTTTTTGAGAGACTAATTTTGACTTATTTTGCTACTAACAAAGGCCACAGACAGTACTTTAAGGGTAGTATTACAGTATAAAATAGACTTCGGACAAAAAATTATGAAGACACTAAGCAAATAAATTTTGAAGCTTTGTAAATACATTGCTGGTGATAAAAACATACAAGAAACATTTAATGTGCTGTGATTTTTGTATTTTTTTTTTCAACGGTAAAGATCTGATGAGCTGAAACAAGTATGATTGGGTAGCCACAATATTTGACTTTATTGTCAAGTGTGGAAAGTTTATTACTTATATACATTTTCTTTCCACAATATACAACAGTATCCACGTTCTTCTATGTTTTTTTTAAACTCAAAATTGCACGTAAGAAGACTGTTAAAAAGCACTGTAAAAAACATGTCAATATGCTGTACACTTTCTACAATTTTGAGTGAACTAACAATACAGAAGTGCAGTCTCTAAAATTTACAGTTTTTCAGTAAGGAATAAATCAATGGAATCTTTTTGATAAGTAAAGGAGTACAAATTACTTTCTGGTCAAAAAAAACCCCAAAAAAAGGAAATATGATTCACGCATTGAGCCTCAAGGACTGATCTTCTCTTCGTCTCGAAGATATATCAATGTCTATTGAGTCTTTTCCTACAATAAGCCTCAAACGCTTTGCTGGTGGCAGAGGAATAAAGTCATCTTCAAATTCATCATCATACTCATCATCTTCTTCAACCTCTTCTTCTGAAGATTCCTCCAAGCTTTCTTCCTCATAAGGATCATAATCATCAACTTCCATTCTAGTTCCCACCAGAGATAACGTATCATTACAGTACACTCCATTTTCATGAATTTCCTCTGGAAAAGACATCCTAGCTTCCTCTTCCCTCTTTAACTGGATCTTTAATTTAGTGGAACTACTTCCTGATCCTGAGTTAAAACCATTGTTTAATTTTGCTACATACAAACTGCTCTTGTCCTTTTCATGATCTTTGCTTAACTTAATACTAATTTTTGATGAGCTCATGTTATCATTTTCCGTCTCGGTTTTACTGCTGTTGCTGTCATGACGTCTACGAAGGGTAAGTTTTGGAATTCCAGTGCTATTTTCAAGAATTAATTGTGCGTCATATCGCGTGATTCTTCTGCTCTTTTTATTTTTGACCGTTCGTACAGTTTCTTTTGTCCTTATTTCTGAAGTGACCAAGGGACAATCATCTGAGTTTCTCGTATCTTTATAATGAAGTGAACTGTCAGTGACAACATCGCTAACACCTGAGTCACAATGTGAGCTTACCAAGTCACACAATCTATCGTTTTTAGAGGATTCAAAATCAGAGTTTGACATTTCTGTGTTCAAAACATGTTTCAAGTGCCTGCTTTTCCTAGATTTAGAAAAAACCATTTTTTTTATATCTATTATCCCGTCTCTTTGCAGTTTCTTGATCAAGTTCATTCTTGTGAATTAACGGACTTTTAGCATCAGTCCTGTGCATCGGTGTCACACTCCCACTGCTGCTACTTCTATAGCCATCCAAAGTATTTGGTGGAAGCTTGGATTCAGTTTCTGTGGAGTTTCTTGTTCTCATAGAACTTCGTGTTATATATGTACAAGAAGTTTCACCATGAGCACCTTTCATTGAGTTCAGTTTGTATTCTCTAGCCGCATGTCTAGTTAAGCAACCAGTAGTTTCTTTTAACTTTGCTGGTCCTTCTCTTTGTTTATCCCTTTAATGCTCTCATTCTTATACAGCACTACTTTAGGTTCTTTAAGAACAAGGTTACCTACTTCCAGCTTTTTTGAAGCATTTCTTTGCTCTGGTCGTCTGCAGTGATTTCTCATCTTTATTTTAGAATGAAAAGGCTTTACAGGCTTTCTCAGTCTCTTTGGTACCCTGGAACTATTTATGTGAGTGAGTTTGGATGAGGTAGAAGAGGATGAAACTGGTATTCTTGACATGGACTGTCTTGTCAATGTTCGACTTTTCCCATTCTTCTTCACAACAACTGAAGATTTTCTATTTCTTACTAAAAAAACAAACAAACAAAAAAACACAATATTGTAAGAATGTTGAAAATATCCCAATATCCCATAGAATAAGAATTTACATTGGTTAAATATTAATAGAATATACACTACTTTTCAACTATCAGAAAATAAGCAAACCATGAAGAGGGTTGATATTAGATATTTATGGATAAGCCACAGAAGTGCAGCTCCTACCTCTGACACACGCAACTGTTGTGAAAATGGGCCCTCCAAAATTTAAGCTCAGATCAATAGAGTCAGCCGCACTTTTGCGTTAGTCTCCATTCTGTCATGTATGAGTACCAAGTACAGCTGAACAAACCACTCAGCTGTACTCGGAATTCCTGTAGAAAACAATGGAGAGTAGTGCGCAAGCGCAACCTATTATCCTTTCTGAACAAATACTTTTGTGGAGTTGTTCTCATGATATTGACTTAAGTGTCTGAGAATAGAAAACTCATTTAACCTTAGCAGAAGCTACTTTACATTTTCAAGGGCATTTTTCCCCCCTGTGTTTTACTAGTTAGTACATACTTAGACATTTGTTTCCTTGGCCCAGGTGCAGGGCCAAACATTAATCCATACAAAAATCCCTATAATATTATAAAATCATCCTCTTTATTTTTTTACCATACAGAGTTTAGTATTCTCTGCAAACATTTTCTCATTCACTAGCAAGAAACAGACTTGTCACTGTAGAAAGAAAAAAAGTAGATCTTTTTATAAATAATCTCTTTACAAATCAGATTAAGGGCCATATGTATGAAAACTTTCCAGGTCTAAAATTCATTTGGTTTTCCTTAGCAACCAAGGAAACGTGAATTTTAGACCTAGACAGTTTTCATACTTGTGGCCCTAAGTGCTTACAGGCTGCCTATGATTAAAAAATACCTGGGTGGTTCAAAGAGGACTCTAGAAGGACATTTCAGAAAATCCTAGCAGACTACAGCGGCAGAAGTGAAGAGTTAAGAGAAGGCAGGGATGGTTTATTGCCAACTCTACCTTCCTGAATGCTGTATACACAAGACTTTTTTTTGGTTCAATAAAAGTCAAGAAATCTGTGTGTCCTAGAACCGAGAATGAACTTCAATCACAAACAGTCATTCTTACATGATTTTTCCTGAGATGTGTCTGCATCCGTGTTAGAGCTTACTGACTGGCTGTCTGAGTTTTTGCCATTATCGCCAAGCTTCTTGAGTCTGTTTAAACGTTTGTCCGTTTCTCTTAGTCCATACTTGCTGTTGATTACAGGAGCTGGCTCATTAAGTCCAACCCGGGATTTAAAAGCACCTGTTGCTCTCCTGGTAAAGTAAGTAATAAATAGGTAAGGTTTCACAGCCTTCATGAAATCGGAAAAGCTACAGCTTTACAATGTGTTCAGGATCTTAAAAAAAAAAAAAAAAAAAAAGAAGAACACAGAAAAAAATGATATGATTCTGGAAAAACAAGGAGTGGCGTGCCAGTATCTCTCTCCCACATACACTATAGCAGAGGAATATATACATATATCTCCCTTTATTCTAACATTAATAAAACATAGTTTTAACGGCATTTTGCCATCATAGACAGTAATGTTAGATTGATAGGACAAGCCATTAATGTCAGATAGCTGCAGGTCCCATCCAAGCCAAGCTGTTGCAGTTGTCTGTATTTGGAACTTCCATTGAAATGAATGGAGAGAGTGAGCATGTGAGGCCACTTCTCCACTCAGAACAGGGAGTTTCAGGGCCTGTTTTGGAGAAGCCATCTCTGGGACCTGCACCTATATGAAGTTGGTAGCATATTCTATTGACATGCCATCAATGTTTGAGGTTTAATATGTCACATGGCAAATTTTAGCAGGACTGCATTTCTTTTCAAGTAAAACCTACCCTCTAATATTTAAAATGTTTAAGCTGGAGGTTTGTAAACATCGGTGTACAAGACTACAGATCTCTAAAGGGTTAAAGCTGGTTAGTAAATATATAGAGACAAGCTCCAACAGACTCCGAAAAAGGGAGGAAGTAAAATTAATCCATTTACTGAGAACAGATTAAAAAAGACATAGCTGCAAGTTACCACAAAAAGGTCAAAATTGATGTGTTTCGAGCTTAGTGCTCTTAGTCATAACGCCTAATAAATCTACTAAGATGGCGGACCTGGGGGCCACAGGTAGGCCCCCAAAAGCATGGGATGGCATCACTGCAGCAACAGCATCTGTAACTATCACTATAACATCAATCTGTATAGTTCCCATAAGGTAATAGTACATTGAGTGTTTTTACATAACAATGTGCTTCCAAATAAGTACACAATGTGTTGCTATTGCATACTTAATGATGCCCTAAGAACTGGAATCCTGGACAATCCTAGGGTCCTTTAACGGGATTAAAAGGAAGACCTCTTATTTTTCCCTTGCAAACTGAAATAGACTTTGATTGTGGCACTATTTTTCAATATTGAACCTACCATAAGAGAACTGGTCAGCAGCTTTATGCTGTCCAAACCAAGTATGTGTAAGCGAGGACAGACCTGTTAGTTAAGCTAAGCCGGGCAGTAAGAAGCTGTCCATAAGACTCCTCTTCTGGTGCAGTTACACTTCTCTTCTTGCTTGCCTTTATAGGAGTCTGTGTTTTCTTGAAACACCACAGCGCTTCTCCCGATTCATTCCCGAGGGAGTTCTGAACATAGACAAGCGAGCTTGCTCAGCTATATTCAGAAGTCCCTCAGAGATGTATAATGAAAACTGCACGAACGAGGCCATCTACTCCTTCTCTGAGGCTGATGCTTAGCAAATTACAAGGATTCTTCAGACTTAAATCTTCAAGACAGAGTAACCCTTTTAACCCCTATAGCCCTAAGGCCTGAAAAGGCCTCAACGACCAGCACTTTTTTTTGGTTTCTGCCTCCTCTCGTTTCAACAATCGTTACATTTTTATTTTTTCAATTACTAAGTTGTATGAGGTCTGGTTTTATGCGGGAAAAGATGTACTTTCTGGCAGCATAGTATGATTTACATATAAATTACACCAGATTTTTTTTTTCAATTTTCATCATTCACATTTCACACTAAACAACCTGTTTTTACAGTAATTTGGATACGAAATATGTGTAGTTTTGTTTTATTGTGTAATGTAGGCAATTTAATGTTATTTTTCTACACTGTTTTTACCTTTCTTTGTATAATTCTATGAAGAGATAACCAATTTTTTTTTTTTATATACTTAATATATTAGCATATTCACATATGCTAATGCTTTACTTTCTGTGTCAATATGGCAGAGGCAGCAGTAAGGGCAGCACACAGTGTGCCTTGACTGCGGGCTTGTTATATGGACAGCCCTGGAGCCACTCCAGGTCCCCAGAGCTGACTGTACAGACTTTCCGTGGGCTCCATCAACTCACTGGGAGTCCTGATCACCTGATGGAGCAGGGAAATTAACTTTGATTACGCTGTGGTCAAGGAATGTGGCAATCAAAGGGTAAAGCGCCAGGAATCAGAGGTTTCCTCTGCTTTCCGGCACTTACAGTGACTGCTTTAGGAGCTATTACGTAAAGCTCTGTTCCTAGCACAGCTGTGGCACATACAGCCACAAAACTTCTCTTTCTACAGCAAGATATTTAGACGTTGCTGCAAAAAGAGGAACTGCACCGCCAGCCGTCTATAGTTGGTGGGCGATCATTAAAAGGGTTGTCTCACTACATGGATTGCTTTTTATGGTAAAGATCTTGTACAAACAAGTCACTTTGTAATATATGTCCATTAACAGTGCTCTACCTATTTCAAGATATCCCCTCTTGTATGAGCTGCTAAAGCTCCTCAGGTCGCTATAGCTACAGATCTGTTCATTCTCTTATGATACGCTGCCAGCACTCGTTGCTATAACTACAGACCTGGCTTCTACTGCAGCCTAGTAGAAGTCGGTAAACACGCCCCTGAATTCAAAATGAAATAAAGAAAACAGGAATGAGGTAAGATGAATCAATGTAGTAAGACAACCCCTTTAATGAGTTAATTACCGTAAATGTAATAAAGCTGTAAAACTCTACTCAAACATACCTTTCACAAGTGTAGCATTCACAATACTCATTGTTTTCACCAAAAAAGCCATCTCCGTAATAACACGAAATCTCTTCCCCAGGCTCAATATCTCGAAGTGCTTTTACACAAGCAGTATCACGGCCAGTTGATACAAACTGCAATATCAAAACAGACATTTTTCTTACAATTCTCTAACCATAAACTGATAAAAAAAATCCTTAATTTTATTATATATGTACTTACCTTACAGTTAGGTCTGCAATCTAGAGGTGATAAGAAAAAAAGGAAAACAATTAATATCTAAACAGCAGAAACAACGTAATACAGAGTTTACAACACAGTCGTGGTTAAATCATAAAAAAATAAAGAAAAAGAAAATTAAAATGTCGCTAGTTTTGTGCAATTTCCTTTAGGTAAGGAGATAATTTCAATGATCCCCCCGATTCTCGTCTCAAAATGATCCTTGGAGGTAAAAAAGCAAACAGAAAGCACAATGCGCGTAACTTTTAAAACAGAGCTATTTGCTGTATAGAGCGAAGCTCACCTTATTGAGCTGCACAAATGGTACAGCTCATATACACGTATGGAAGAATAATCCCACGGCTCTTTCCACAACCTGCATCAGCCAGCCGAAGGTCCTCTGTTCACGCAGTCACTCCGGTCAAATGTTCACAAACAGGGGAAATCAAACGCAAAAGTTAGCAAGAGAATTCAAAGAGGTCCCTTAGCGCTCAGCAGGAATGAAGAAAACCAACTATTTGATTTAAAGATGGTTTATTGTAGCATAAAAGGTGCAGGGCAACGCGTTTCTCGGGAATACTATCCCGGTTCTTCAGTCATACATAACTTAAAATCACCTTGGTTTAAATATGGTGCCAAATTGGAAATGAGGCTCAATCATTAACTCTTAAGTGGACAGATAAAAATAAACAACATACAAAGTCAGATGTCTACATACACAGAAACAACCAAATTAAAATATAAATATTTAAATAATTAAAAGACACATTCTTAAAAATCATACAAACAGTGTCTACATGAACAAATATGACATATTTAACAATAAGACTTATTTTTCAAAATAATTATTCAAAATAATTTTCCCAAAATAATTACTAAAAACAAGTTTTTAGTAATTTTGAAAAATAAGTCTTATTGTTAAATGTCATATTTATTTATGTAGACACTGTTTGTATGATTTTTAAGAATGTGCCTTTTAATTATTTAAATATTTATATTTTAATTAGGTTGTTTCTGTGTATGTAGACATTTGACTTTGTATGTCGTTTATTTTTATCTGTCCACTTAAGAGTTAATGATTGAGCCTCATTTCCAATTTGGCACCATATTTAAACCAAGGTGATTTTAAGTTATGTATGCCTGAAGAAGCGGGATAGTATTCCCGAGAAACGCGTTGCCCTGCACCTTTTATGCTACAATAAACCAACTTAAATCAAATAGTTGGTTTTCTTCATTCCTGCTGAGCGCTAAGGGACCTCTTTGAATTCTCTTGCTAACTTTTGCATTTGATTTCCCCTGTTTGTGAACTTTAGGTAAGGAGAAATGCAGGTAGAGTGAGTCCTATCAATTCAGACAAAATCCTTTTAAGTGAAACTGCCTAGCATGCTATTTGCTTCTCTCTATACCCAATGTAAGATTGGGCATTACATATTAATTGGAATTATACTTAAAGGCAATCTGTCGCCAATTTTTTTTTGTACTTCTTAAATCAAGACCCTAATCCATATTCTTTTTTTCTACAATCAGAAAATAAAATTGGCTAAGATTTCTCAATTCAGTCGTCTACATATGATTGTGGGGACAGCATTCTTGCGTGGACTGCAGCAGTCATAGGAATACTTTACAGCAGCTTTCATGCACACAGGAGCCTTAAGACTCACTTAGGCCCATTGACTTTTATAGGAGAGTTTTCTAGTCATGCTCTGTGACCTGGGAATAAATCAGTATGCTGGGAGGGGAGAGGGTGAACTGTGACTATCTCCTATTGTGACTGGTGGATTTATGCACATTGGTGTCTACTTTCAGTTTGACTCTGCTTGTGCTGATAATGAGTAGACTACTGAAAACTCTACAGAACAGGAAGTGTCAGACTATTATTCAGCTTAGAGGTAAAAGTGAGAATTGCAGGACTGAATAATTATTAAAAAAATATTGAAAGTGATGGAAAATTATAAAAAAAAAAAACAATCCTAAAAAATGTGTTTGGCATAAAAACTTGAGTTAAACAATGACACATTCCCTTTAAGCATCAAACTTCAACTAATGCACATATGTAACTTCCGTTACTTAACAAGTTCAAGCGTGATTTGCAGTTTGTCTAAACATACCATGGTTAATGAAGGCAGCTGGCCCAAGCCACAACTGAGCACAGTTCTTCCTGGTGGAGTACATGACACTGAAGTCATTCTCCCCATGACGTAAGAGCATATTCTCTTCTGCCTCAGACAGTTCAGCTATACACCCCACAAGAAGTTCTATTTTGTCATTGCGTTTCCTTTTGTAGACAAAAAAAAATAAATCTTTAAAGGCATACTGTCCATATTTAGAGCTCAATTACTGGATGTATCTAAGGAAAGTCATACCATTCTTTAGTTGCAACTATTTTGGCTCCATTTTGTTCCGAGGAATATCTATTGCAAGGCAATATTTCAAAGCCGCTACTAGTTGCAAACATTCTTAAGTAGATGAACACCTGTGGCATTAAGATATAAAATAAATGACAGAAATATATCATTCACTCAATTTAATTGGATAATAGGTCACAATATTATTTCATAATGCACTTAACAAATCTAACATAAATCAAGTTTACTTTGGCTGAAGTACGTAATATAAAGTAATGTTCTTATTTTTAGAATGAAGGTAGAACTTACATGTTCCTTGAAGTGCTTCTCCTGCATTTTATTCTTGTTAAGAAAATAATGACGGGCCCAGTCGCCGGATACCAAATTTTTGAAAGTTTTCTCCAAGTGCTCGGATTTCTTGAAATTTTCAATTACTTCCTTCAGCTCTTCCTGTCTCCCTTTAATAGGGCGAAACCTGAGAAAACATTATTTTGATTCAGACAATGTTGATTACATTGAAACACTAATGTCTGTATATGAAATTTTATATCATATTACTTTATTTGTAGAAAAATTCTGAGTTCCATCTGTTCCCCACCAGTAAGGGCGCAATCGCTTACACATTCTACTGCAATACTAGAGTAATGAAGCATAATTACCCTATTTCTATAGGAATACAATTGTAGGCCTTAAGGCCGTCTTTAGGCTCACTGCAGCCGTGACAACTGGTTGGTATCCTATCATCTGTCTGTGTGGGTGGGATGCAGGGGTTGGAGGTCGAAGCTGACAAATCGAGTGACAAATGGCATGCTGGCCGTAACTAATGGCAGGCACTGGCCTGATATGGAGCCACTCGATAGGGACTCTTATTGTCTTTTTAACTCTTTCCTGACAGCCAGTTATAATCTGGGTCTAAGTTTTCTTCCTCGTCTTCCAATAGCCCTAACTTTTTTTTTTTTAATTCTCCAGCCGCCATGTTAACTGATCGGCACCCGACTATCTCGCCGCAGGGATGCTAATTGTAGTGAGAAATGGTGCCGAGTACCATTTCTCACTCATTTAGACGCCACGGCATCTAAGGGTTAAACAGCAGGAAGCAGAGTTGGCTCAATTCCCTGCTGTTGCCGGCAGGTGTCAGCTTCAATCCGCAGCGGACACCACCCTTATAAGTAGCAAGATTACTGAATAATCCCGGTACATATAACCTTGGCACCAGGACGTATGGAAACGTCATGTGTCAGTATTACGTTAATCTTAGCTAGACTGTTCTAAGCTAGGCGGCACACTTCCGTCAGCTAGAAAGGCTGGTGGCATG
Source organism: Phyllomedusa bahiana (assembly GCA_025379985.1). Taxonomy (NCBI): domain Eukaryota; kingdom Metazoa; phylum Chordata; class Amphibia; order Anura; family Hylidae; genus Phyllomedusa; species Phyllomedusa bahiana. Next base: position 39,313 of record JAODAL010015859.1, read on the forward strand.
CATTTTATATACCCCATTTGTTTGAGATCACAACATGCAAGGAGGTGAAGACTGCCATCAAGACCCTGCACTAAAATTCTAATTCCACAATTTCAAGGGACCAACAAATGTTCTTATCTTACTCTGATGTACTCGGAACAGAGAAATTCTCTAGAAAAAAATTTTTTGTAACTATGTTAACTGTGTAACACTGTTTTAAGCCCACAATGTCTTTACAGTGTGAACTAAAAAACAAAAACAAGTGGGTGCTCCTGAAACATCGAGCAGCCTCCTAAATGTCCATCCTTTATCCTATAACAATAAACCCACCTTGTGTAAATCCAGAATACTACTTGACTGATAGGACATGACTAGGTGGCTGTCACAGTATAAGGTACATAGACACAGGGAGTGCTTTTATGTAGCAGCCTGAAATAAAGTTTAAAGGGGTGATCTGCCGATGCCTTTCCTTTAACACATAAATTAATGAAATGGCGCTCTCAACGATCCAAAATTGCTCTATTAAATCAACCTTCATAGAAGTATCATGCTACAACTCAGGAATATACAGTCAGTTCAAGTAATAATAATCATACTTTAGGAAATTTCTGTACGGACATCTCAACTGGAGATGCGTGAAGTTCACTCTTCCAATTTTCACCATAGGAAGTGCTGTTGGAATAAGTTATAGTATTATTCAAGGGACTGTCTTCAAGTGGCAACCATATATCACTTTATTGTGGTTGTGCGATACAACTAGAGCAATAAAAGATGTTTTTCCTTTATACCAATATGTAGTGTAAGAAAAAGGACCAAAACTGATGTATGCAAGGGGTATTCAGATCCGATAACAGGTACTCACTCACTTCTATGGGAGTTTCAAATATAGCCCAATGAGCGTGTTTGGCTGTATTTGGAACTCCTATAGAAATGAATAAAGAGGACAGCCACAAGCACTGCCCTCCTCATTCTGTAACACAGTCAGCTCGTAGCTAGCTATGAACCCACCTGTTACTGGATCTTCCTTTGTGAGAACACCTCAATAGGCGAAATACACACACAAAGAAATGTAGCCCCTCATTACTATGATAAATGATGTTTCACTGTACTTAAGTCAGAGCAGTTTTATCTGCTTTCACATTTACTTTAGTACATCAACACTAAACCAGTTCACTGCCATTATTATTAAATTGTATGCAATATTAAAGTCACTGTACTAGTAAGATTTTAAATGTGTAGAACAGAAATTAACACTGTAATAAGACACACAGTTTGATGCCGTTTGTAGTTTGTTACCTGGTGTTCATTTTGTGTGTCTGAAATCCCAAATATGGGTCCAGCACCAGGCTTGTTGCAAGGTCATCGTTTTCGCATAGCTCTTTTGCAGACATTCCTGATGAAGGTACATAGCGACTCTGAGTTTCAAACGTAGACCCACTGCTACCTACGATACAGATATGTATAAAAGGAAGAATTAATAACGTACAGTCACATAACATTAAGGGCCTTTTACATGGGATATTTATCAGTAATGACCAGTCACCACTGTGGCCAGCATTCCAGCGACATGGTCATTTTATTATTATGATTTATTTTAGAGCGCCATTGATTCCAGGGCGCTGTACATTCAAGAGGGTTACAAACATAACATAAGTCAAACAAGTTCAATGCTTACAGTATGTGACAATCAACTGGCACAGAGGGAGAGAGAACCCTGCCCGCGAAGGTTTACAATCTACAAGGATGGGGGAAAGAGACAGAAGGTGGGGGCAGACATGTTTGTTGAGGGTGTAGTGACAGAAGGGGTACTATAGTTTATAGGCTATCATGAAGAGATGGGTTTTCAGGTTGCTTTTGAAGCTGGTGAAAGTGGAGGAGAGTCTGATGTGTTGGGGCAGTGAGTTTCAGAGTGTGGGGGAAGCACGGGAGAAAGTTTGGAGACTGTTGTGTGAAGAGTTGATAAGGGGAGAGCAGAGAAGAAGGTCCTGTGAGGATCGGAGATTGCGTGAGAGGGAGTATCTGGAGATTTGGGCAGAGATGTATGGAGGGGAGAGGTTATGGAAAGCCTAGTAGGTCATGGTTAGCAACTTGAAGTGAATTCGCTGGGCAATGGGTAGCCAGTGAAGGGATTGGCAGAGGGGAGAGGCAGGGGAGTAGCGAGGAGAGAGGTGGATAAGACGGGCGGCAGAGTTGATGATGGATTGAAGGGGAGCAAGTGTGCTAGACGGGAGGCCACAGAGAAGGATGTTGCAGTAGTCTAGGCGGGAGATGACGAGGGCATGGACCAGCATTTTTGTAGTGTCAGGGTTGAGGAATGAGCGGATTCATGAAATATTTTTCAGGTGGAGGCGGCAGGCGGAGGTGAGGGCTTGGATGTGTGGTTTAAAGGACAAAGCTGAGTCAAGGGTTATCCCAAGGCAGCGGACTTGCGGGACTGTTGAGAGTGTGGAGCCGTTGACTGTAATAGAGAGATCAGGTGGAGGGATGGAGTGGGAGGGTGGAAAGATAATTAATTCTGTTTTCTCTACATTAAGTTTTAGGAGACGGGAGGAGAAGAAAGAGGATATTGAGGACAGACAATCTGGGATCTTGGACAGTAAAGAGTTGATGTCAGGGCCAGAGATAAAAAAGTTGGGCGTCATCAGCATACAGGTGGTATTGAAAGCCGTGTGATGCTATGAGCTGACCCAGGCCAAGAGTGTAGATAGAGAAGAGTAGTGGGCCCAGGACTGACCCTTGGGGGACACCAACAGAGAGAGGTCGAGGGGAGGAGGTGGAGCGAGAATGAGAAACGCTGAACGTCCGATCAGAGAGGTACGAGATGATCCAGGAAAGGGCTGAGTCCATGATTCCGAGGGAGGAGAGGATTTGTAGCAGGAGGGAATGGTCGACAGTGTCAAAGGCAGAGGATAAGTCTAAGAAGAGAAGGATCGAGTAGTGACGTGAGGCTTTAACAGTTAATAGGTCATGGGTGACCTTGGTTAGGGCTGTTTCAGTAGAGTGATGGGAGTCATCTGACATGTTGACAACTTGAGTAACACCTCAGCTTGTATAGACCCTAGAAGTGGTGACTGAAGAAGAACCAGTAAGGCAAGATCACTCTGCAACGAGTTTGTGTTCTCGTTATTTGGGGGAAAAAAATAAATAAAAAATAAGGAGGCTACAAGACATATCATGGGCACCTGGAAAACGACACTCGTAAACCAGTCACATTACACAAGTACTTTATATGTGAGGCCAGCTTAAAGGGAACCTCTCACAAAAAATGTGCTGAAAAATGCGACCTCGGCTTATACTCGACTCACTGTCGGCGCTCGGGCGCTGCGATGGCCCGTGCGCAGACAGGGACGCTTCAGTTATATGCGGCTCCTCAGGGAGCGCATATAACTAATTGCAGAGTAGCTGACAGCGTTCGGGCGCTGCGGTGGCCCGTGCGCTGTCAACTATCTCTTCCCCTGCATGCGACTCCTCCGGAGCGCATGCAGGAGAAGAGATACCACTGTGGAGCAGAGAGCGAGCACTCCGTGCTCCGCAAGGGAATCTGGGCGGCCGAAGACTCGTGGCTGTCCGGAGTTTCCGGCACAGGCAGCGTGCGTCATCACGCTGCATGCGCGGCCTGATGACATCACCCACCTGTGCCGGTAGATGGAGCAGCGTGGAGCCAGTTAAGTGTTTTTTTTGTTTTGAAACCATACCTATACCTGCTAGGGGGACCTATAGCCTGCCTATACCTGCCTGTAGCCTGCTTATACCTGCCTATAGCCTGCCCATACCTGCCTATAGCCTGCCCATACCTGCTAGGGGGACCTATACCTGCCTATAACCTGCCTAAGGGGGCAATTACCTGCCTATAGCCTACCTAGGGGGACATATAGCTGCCTATACCAGCCTATGGGGGACATTAAACTGCCTATACCAGCCTATAGCTGCCTATGGGGGACATTAAACTGCCTATGTAATTTTATTGGTATCTGTTTTTAATTTATAAAATTCACCAGTAGCCTCTGCGTTTTCCACCCTAGGCTTATACTCGAGTCAATAAGCTTTCCCAGTTTTTGTGGCAAAAGTAGGTGCCTCGGCTTATACGGTACTGATTGGCTGATTATATGGCAGGAGCAGCCGGGCAGATTGATCTGTAGTTCTATAGGGAAAGTTTCAGAAGAACTTGGAATTTATAGATTTAAATATCTGATTAATACGGGTTAAGGAGTCCAGTGGGCGGTGTAAGTGACTGACAAGAGATGTTTGTCAGTCATCCATAACTCCACCTCTGAACTCCTTAACCAAGAATAAGCAGGGATTTAAAAGAATAAAATACAAGTTCTACTGAATCTTTCCCCACAAAACTGTGTATCACCTATTACCTACTGCCCACATATTAGATAGCATGATTACTGAGACAGGTTCCCTTTATAAATGGATTAATAAGAAATGTATAAAATGACCCAAGATGTTAAGACAATACCAAGGTCACACACACACAAAAATATTATTCTAAATAACATTTTTAATATAATAGCCATACTATAAACTACATGTTTTAGGTGTCTGTTACAACAGATTAAAGGGGTTTTCTTGCTACAATGATTAGCTTTTAACACGTAGGGAAAGACATTTAAAGATTTTTTTTCTAAATACTTTACTTTGTTGATTTTCCTTTGGTCAGTAGAGAAAGATTTTATCTCCTGTTAAAGCACAAAAGTTTCTCTGGTTACCGATCACCTCTCCTTGCTCTCTCAGCTCTCACTGCTCTAAGCTGCCATCTGTTATGAACTCCGAGCATGGTGAATCACCTTCTGCAGAGTCTTATTTCTAGCAATGGACTTTAAAAGCTTCTCATTTAGCAAGGTAAACACATTTTAGAGCACTGCAGCCTGTGGACTACACTTGAAAAATCTCTTGCACTCATGTCAGTGTAACAGGAATAGCAAAGAACAGCTGGTGTGTCAATCACTGCTTTAGTCCCACCCAAAGCCTGAACAGCCTGTGCGATTCTAAAGCTGGCTGTGGCTCCATGAAACTGCATGGTGAGAAAACCCCTTTAAATGTTAAGTGGTTTAGTCTTTTGCACAAAAAAAACTATGGCAATTAATTCAAGAAAAACCTCCAAAAATCAGTATTTTACTGTGATGTTTAACTTAAAGGAGTTGTCTCATTACGAGCTTTCAGCCTGTCAGTGTCCCTGGTAAGTTGAACTGAGGGGCGTGCTTCTTGGTCTGTCTCTTCTGCTCCCTCTCCCCCCTCCCATCAGCACACAGGCAGCTACGTAACTTCTATACAGGGGGGGGGGAGGGAGTTTGCTCTCAGAGTTCACCCTGTGTGTGCCTGCCTAGGTCTGTTACAGGAGAGGGCTGATCTATGAGTGTAGAGAGGTCTGTGAAGCTGCTGTGTATGCTAACAGAGCAGAGGGGATGCATGTGTTCCTATATCCCCTGCTTAGCTTACAAGTCTCCACATCTCCAGCAACAACAAGGGCAGTGTTACTATACTCAGGATGTGTCCCTAATACAGGAGAACAAAGTATTCACATGCCCCCTGATCTGTATAGTATTAGTATAGTCACAGTTCCAAAGACACATCAAGATTATAGTAACAGACAGGGTCACTGCTGTCACATCTATCTGTGTAGAGAGCAGGAGGAAGCAGGCACACACAGGGTTAATCCAGGACACAGACGCCAGAGTCCTCCTCTCCCCCTCCTTCCACTACAGAAGCATTCTGTGGGGGAGGGGCTCTCTGCTCAGACCTGTCTTCAAAGGTGATGAGTCATTCAGACCTGACAGCCAGTAAGATAAGGATCAACAGGTCAGCTGCTATAGAGATTTGAGAAGCTGATGTAGTAATACTAACAGCGCTAGCTCAAAATCAGTAGGACATTTGTAATGAACATATATTGCAAAGCTGCTTGTTTTTTAAAGATCTTTAAATTAAAACCCAATCATTGTAGCGAGACAACCCCTTTAAGGCAGGGCAAAAAAAAAAAAAAAAAAAATAGAAAGGATATTCCACCCACCCGCCCCCCAAAAAACCACCTAGTTTGTTCACATCTGTCCATAGCTACCCTGAATGGGACTGCTAAATGCAAGAAGTTAAATGCACTGAATTTCATGTTCTCTCTGGTGGGCTAAAGGCTGAGAACCTGTCAAACTGAAGAATAAAACCCATTGCAAGCAACGTATTTTGTTTAAGTGTGATCACGCTGGTGGGAATCTATTCTAGATCACCAGACATATTGGCCCACCCTTATACATGAGCTGTGGTTTTGCAGCTCATTTCCATCAAATAACCCCTTCACGTCCAGAAGAAAGCCAAAAGAAAAGTTTCCAACAGGCTGTGGTCACATTAGGCCCTTACATAGAATACTTTCTAATTGACTCCTTCCACACATGCCACTATATACAAGGGCAGCCACAGGGTACTCCTGTAAAAAATAAAATATATATATATATATTTTTTTTTTTTTTTTTACGGAAAAAATGCAGCACTCAAAAAATACTCAAAAAGATGGATGCCAGCGGAACAGTCCAGACCAAGACCACTTTAACAGCATAGAAGAAACCCCACAGCACTCCAGATTTTTCAAAAAAGTTCATAAGTGTTTATTCACCCATGTATCCTGCAACGTTTCAGCTCCACCATGGAGCCTTTCTCAAGCAGTGACATATGTGCATAAGGAGTATATAACCCAAAAACGTGATTTACATATCAATCAATAAATAATGTGCAATTTCACAATATACCGTATATAAAATATCCAATATATAAAATTAAAATATATTACTCAATAAGAATGTGCATACAATATAACAAGATAATTTTCAACGTGCATATAATAATCAGAGTGCAATAAGCCAAAAGCATAAAAATAATGTGAATCAAAGAAGTGAACACCGGTGTAAGTAATAAAAATCAATTAAACATGGGAAACTATTCACCAAAGAAAAACATACACCACACTGCAAGCAAAAAATGTATTACATTGGGTTTTTACAAAGATAAAATTTACCTTTTAATAGATATGCGCTAAAACATATAACACGTACCCCACACAAACAAAAATAGTGGTAATAAACACCTAGGACAGGTAATCATACCGAGGATATAGGAGCATACTACTATCTCAACGGCGTCCTAGCTATACGACTGCGCATGGCAGGCCAACACAATCGTGTCGGACAATCAATGCGCATTCGCCGGAAACCTGCGCACGCGCAATAGATGCCCGCAATCTTAATGGCCGACTAAAGCATAAAGCTTGCAATGCGCTTGTGCAATGCCCATACAGCGCATCCGTACATACAAACAAAATAAATTAGAATAAATAAAATTAAACGATGCATTATATGAAAACAACAGATAGGAGCATAGCATCATATTGGTAAGTCTCCAAATACAGGAGTATAATATCGTATTAATAAGTCTCCATCGTGTTTAAATAATAGACCAAAGGTAGGTTCCATGTCCTCCTTATAAAGGTAAGTATCAGAAAGAGTGCTATATAGGACAATCACCTTAATAAAGGCAAAAATGTCCCATACTTAAAAGCCAGGACATACTGCTATCTATAAAGACAAACAGATATTCTTAGCTACACACCACGCCAAATACAATTGATAAAGAAACATACCACTGTCCACAAAGTGAACCAAACAGATAAACAAGAAGGGCGCAAAGCCATACGGCAGCGTTAAATGGAACAAAACCCGAGTCATACCCTTTTCAAGATTCATTTAAATGCATCATAAAAAATTTTTTTTACTTTTTTATTCAATAAAAATGAAAGAAAAAAATTAAAAAACAAATACAGGCAGTCCCCGGGTTATGAACAGGATAGGGACTGTAGGTCTGTTCTTAAGTTGAATTTGTATGTAAGTCAGAACAGATATATTTATTAAATGTAATTCCAGCCAAATTTTATTTTTTTTAGTGCAGGGAAGGGGTATTACATTTGTTTTACTGTCTGTGCCCTTTTTTTTAGAAGATTTCACCTAATGTTTTGTATCTCATGTGCAGCTGTGGACTGCTGGCACTTGGTTATCATGGGGCGGACTCAGTGTTGAATGTCAGCCACGCCCCATAAGTCTCCGTTTGTAACTAGGGGACGTATGTAAGTCGGAACGATGTAAGTCGGGGACTGCCTGTATAAGTATATATAAACATCAAATGTAAGGTTCTCCACGGTGAGTAGTCCCCTCATATAGATTCCAAATTTTATAAATTAATCTAGAAAAAATAAATAACAACGATGCACATATGTAATCAATAACAAGGAATAGAGAGCAAAAAAATATATCGAAAAAACAAAGAGAGAATTCTCAGTCCCTACATGCCAGGCAATATCTTTGTTGACAGCGGTATGTTTCTTTAACAACTGTGTTTGATGGGGTGTGTAGCTAAGAATATCTGTTTGTCTTTATAGATAGCAGTATGTTCTGGCTTTTACGTATGGGACATATTTGCCTTTATTAAGGTGATTGTCCTATATACCACTCTTTCAGATACTTACCTTTATAAGGAGGATATGGAACATACCTGCCGTCTACTATTTCAACACAATGGAGATTTATTAATACATTATTATACTCCTGTATTTGGAGACTTACCAGTATGATGCTATGCTCCTATATGTTTTCATATAATGCATCGTTTTTTTAATTTTATTTCTTTTAATTTATTTCGTTTATATGTACGGATGCGCTGTATGGGCATTGCGCAAGCGCATTGCAAGCTTTATGCTTTAGTCGGCCATTAAGATTGTGGGCATCTACTGCGTGTTTTGTCAGGTGTTGGCCTGACATGCGCAGTCGTATAGCTAGGACGCCGTTGAGATAGTAGTATGTTTTTCTTTGGCGAGTAGTTTCCCATGTTTAATTGATTTTTATTACTTACACAGGTGTTCACTTCTTTGATTATCACATTATTTTTATGCTTTTGGCTTATTGCACTCTGATTATTATATGCACATTGAAAATTATCTTGTTATATTGTATGCACATACTTATTGAATAATATATTGTAATTTTATATATTGGAGATTATATTATATATATATATATATATACACACACGCACACATACACACACACAAAATGGCTGTCACGTGCCTCCATGACATTCTTTTAGCATACAAGAAGATGTGAACAGAGCCTTATGCAGTCCTACCCATATTTTTCACAGTGATGGCAAATTTAAGGACAAAATGCATGAATACCTACATCTGCTAGATCTTCGATCAGACACATTTTTGCTGGCTCTCAGATTTTCTCTCCCACAACTCCTTGGCTTGCTCCGACTCCGATGGTGTTCATTGGACAACCTACTGCCATGCCTCCTGCCATTCACTACCATGTTCTTGGATTCTCCCAACCACTTCATGCCAACATTGAACCTGGCCTAGTTGCATTTAGTCCCTTTCTTATCAGGCCCCGAAATGTGTCAAATATGGACGCCTGAAATGAAAGCAAAACACAACACCACGTTAGAGTCAAATTATACTGTAAATCAATTTTATATCTATATATACAGGCAGTCCTTGGGTTACGAACGGGACTGTAGTTTCTTTCTTAAAGGGGTTGTCTCGCTACAAAGAATAGCTTTCAAATTGTAGGGAACACGAAATAAAGACATTTTCCAAATATATTGCTTTGTTCATCTGTTTTCCTTAAGGAGATACAAGTGAATTTATGACCTCCCTGGCTGTTTCAGTTCCCTCAGTAATGGACCTGTAAACAATTCTCCCCCCTTGCTGTTTGTCTATGTGATAGCAGTGAGTGATGTCATCACACAGGTCATGGCAGCCTCTGTGCTGTTGGGCAGTAAAAAGCTTGATTTACGTCAAGTAAACAGCACTGTAAATTTGGGCTTTTGTTTGAGGGATCAGATAAAAAAATCCTTGTTAGTAGTTTCAGAAGCTTCTGAGCTAAAACTGATCTAATTAAGCAACTAAAGCACAGGGCTGGATTCACCATGGAGCTTATGCAAATTTCAGTCAGTCTGAACCAGGAAGTGACAGAGTATTTCATTCATGCAGCCTATGAAACTCTGTAGGGAGACAACTCCTTTAAGTTCAATTTGTATGTAAGTCAGAACAGATCTATTTATTAAATGTAACTTGAGCACAAAAGGTTTTTTTTTCCCGTTTTGGATAATATAGGGAAAGGTTTTTACATTTGATTTGCTGTCTGTGCCCCTGTTGAAAAGATTTCACTTCATGTGCTGCTGTGGCATGCTGCAACTTGTCGTTCCATAGCTACTATCTGCTGCGGAGCATGGAACTACAAGTGCCAGCATGCCTCAAGTCTCCGTTTGTAACTAAGTGACAGATACGGTCTAAGTCGGGGACTGTCTGTATACAGGTTACTGAAACTGGAAGACAAGACATAAGCTCTTAACAGCTAACATTTTACAATATACACATATAATAAATTGCAATACTCATATACAGGTCCAAGAGTATAGCATGTGTATCCAGTATTCACGGTTCTGTAGGTTGTCACTGGAAACCGTGAACACTACTGTTGTCAGACACAACTTAGGCTGGGTTCACACTACAATATTGCATACGTTGCAGGTACACGTATCGTGAAAAAAAATGTACCCTGGTGGATACTGTGGCTGCCCCAAAGGGTATAATAGAGCAGACAAAACCCTGCATGGGCTATGTTTTGCTCTATTTCCCATTGCATACGCTTATTTTACAGAACACAATAGTGCAATCAACCACATTATTGTGCCCCATCAAATAAATCATATGCGCTGGGAAATAGAGCAAGAGATGCCCACAGTGGATTTTGTCTGCTCTATTATCCCCTATGGGGCCGCTGTGGCTGGGTTGCGGTATTCGCCAGGGTACACTTTTCCATGGTAACCCGACAACGTATGCAATATCGCACTGTGAACCCACCCTTCAAGTGGTTCTCCACCTCATAAAATAATGGATTGCAATAGCTGACGGGGTTTGCTCCAATACCTGTCTTCAGCAGCGTCCCCCTAGCCACTAATTTACATTACCGTTCAGATGTGAACAGTGACTTAAAGGGGTAGTCTCATTTCTGGAAATTCTCTTTGCCAGCATCTCGTTGCTAGCAGGACAATATCGTAGAAGCACATGACTGCTACATGCGGGGTTTGAGGATGTGGCACTGGTACCGGAGTATTTTCATTTTATTGGGATCTACTGCAATCGTTCTTTAAAAGGTGGACAACCCCTTTAACAGCCTGAGCTTACATAATGAATAGGGATAGTTTTCTGAACCATAAGGGCATGTTCCCACTGCATGGGTTTTCGGCTGGTTTTACAGACCGCCTGAAAAACCGATTGAAAATTAGCACAATGGTGCTCCATGGAAAACCCGTGCAGCAGTCCCCATTGCACGGGTTTCCCGTCCGGCGGTTTTTCCGTCCGCGGTCCGCCCGCAAAACATTCTACAAGCACAATCTTCCGTCAGGTTTTCGGATGGAATCTGTGCTTGTGAATGTGAAGGGGGAGGGCTTCCTTTGCTCATCGCGGAGAAAAGCCGTTTCCCCGCCCTACCCCTCCACCCCCCCGCGGCCGTGGGGATGGCCGCAAAACGGGACAAATAACAGTCGGATAAACCAACCATTATTTGTTCTCTGCCGTGGGAACGCAACCTAAAGCTGAAACTTTGCAAAATGAAAAACACCGAAACAAGTTTTGAGCAGACACTGAGCCAGCAAAGAATATCAAGATTTCAGCTCTAAAAGGGGTTTGCCACAAGCCAGCATGAAAGAATGGAGAAATGGCCCTGCTTGTGGAGTACTCCCTATTAATTTCAATGGAACCTCCAAGTTTAGCCGAGGAAGTGGGATTGCGTACACTCTGAACTCACATAGACATGAATGGGTATAAACACGGCCGCCTCCTACTCTGAGGCCGGTTCGTGGCGAATTGGTATCAGCACTGATTTTGTACAGCGGCAATACTCCTTTAAAGGGAATCTGTCGCCAATTTTTTTTTTTTTTTTTTACTTATTAAATCAAGCCCCTGATCCATATGCTTTTCCTCTCTGTCGTTTTTATTTCCCGATTGTAGATTTCTCAGTTCGACTGTCTATATAAGATTGTGGGGAAGACATTCTTGCTTGCACTGCTTTAACAGCAGTCAGAGAGATGCTTTACAGCAGCTTCATGCACATAGGATTCTTAAGACAGTTTCTGTCCCATAGAAGTCTATAGGATAGTTTTCACGGTGAAGGGAGGGGAGAGGGGGGAGCTGTGACATCTCCTCTTGTGACTGGTGGAATCTGTGTATCTCTACACAATGGTGTCTCCTTTCACTTTGACCCTGCTGTTACTGATAATGAGCACACTGCTGAAAAGCTCTCTAAACAGAGCAGGAAGTGTCAGACCATTGTTTGGCTTAGGGGCCAAAGTGAAAACTACAGGACTTAAGAATTATTAAAAATATATTGAAAGTGATTTGGAAATAAAAAAAAAAAAAAAAAATAACCAAAACTTCCTACAAAATGTGTTTAACAATAAGTCATTTTTTGATGACACATTCCCTTTAAGTATACAAAAGTTAAAGAGTTCCTGGATATTAACGGGTTTTAGCTAAGCATCTTCAATGTTACAAAACTTATGTAGGATTAATCTAAGGGACCTATGTATCAATATGTCACTGCAGTAAGCAAACATATTGTGGACCTTGGGAAAGCAGATTCATCAACAAGGCACAAGCCTGTTGCTGAACATACAGTAGGCTCAAACCATAATTCTGAAAGAGATTGATAAATCTGGTCTACTGGCACAATTCACTTACAACATACTCATTCACTAGATATTTTTCAAGGCATCTGTTTTTTTGGTCTAAGTATATTAAAACAATTGCTTTTGGCTGGGCCACTTTTTCCAGACACACAAAAGGTCCAACCAGCCATCTTTTATAAGACAAGGGCAAATTAATGAACATGGTGAGGAAACTATTAATAATTTTGGTTGGGGAAAGAGAGTAATGCATCATTCTTAAAGGGGTTTCCCACGATTTAATGTTGACGTGGGATCCTCCAAAATGGGTATCTAATCACTTTTCTAAAGATATGCGATTACAAAAAGTGAAGCCTCAGAGCTACAGCATTTCTCAATCCCCCTCAGTTACCTGAAAGTTTGCATTAGACATGACCAGAGGAACCACTTGAGTGAAACACTTCTTATCTGATGACAGGGAAAATGAATGAGCTTCAAGGAGCTGGGGAGAAAGTGCAGTGTATGAGCCTGTGTCGGTGTCGGCACTGTTGTAATGTTATTATTTAAGTTTTGAGACGCTCCCTTATTCCGCACTCTCTGCTCACCCCCTCCCTCTCAGCCCTGCAGCTTTCATGACTCAGCATGATTTGTTTATATTCTCCCTGTGCTGATAAGGAGGTAAGTAACTCATGTCCTGGCAAAACCTCTTTAATGGGTGGAAGTAATAAATTGTTTTAGGCTAGGTCTACACAGCACAGAAATACCAGCAGATTTTCGGGGGATTCATTATCTTGAATCTGCTGAAAATCCGAAGGTAGACTGTACTGCATAGACAGCAATAAAAAAAACATGCTATAGTCTACACAGCACAGATTTACCGCAATTAAAATCCAGTGGAATATGCAACATGTTGCATACTCCGCCAGATTGCCGTCGGATTCCCCTACATTCAATTGTACAAATCCGAAAAGCAGCCGTGGCTTTTGCACAAAACCGCGCCCAAACCATAGCCATCGGATTGTTTATGGCATTTTGAAATTTGTTGTGGAGACACAGGCTTCATTCAGAAGAGGAAAATGGACCTGTGTTCAACTGTTTTTCTGTCTCTATTGACAGAAACTTTCAATATTACAGACTAACCTACAATAGGTGAATATTCACACCTAGAATTCATAATTTGCTAAACTACATTATCAGAGGGTTCCGTTTTCTTACACCAGATTACTGCTATTTCTTTAAGGACACATTTAATAGGATGCAATTCACAGGTGTTTACTTAATTCCTTCAAAAACAATGGTGCACATTTATCAAGGCAACTGCGCCAGTATTTGGGGAAAAATGTGCACCAAAAATAATGGAGTGCATGCTTTACACCACATGTATTATGGTTTTAGACAGTTTCTAGACCCCTTAGCACCTTTTCCGCCAAAAGCAGCATAACTTCCTGGAAAGGGTGTGAGGCTTTGTGTGCAACACCAGGCAGCAAAATTTTGGCACAGTTATTAACATAAAGTAAGCTGACCTACAAAAGGTGTAGAGTTAGGCTGGACAGTTAGGGCTCGTTCACACGGCTTATTTCGCAACGGATTTACAGCCGTATTTACGATAGTAAATCCGTTGCGAAATCAGTTACAAATAAGTAAAAGGCCGTTTTATATTGATTTTAATGGGAAATACGTGTTGTCGTTCAGACGACACGAATTTCCGTGCCGGATTTCGGCCGCGGATTACGGCCTCAATCCGTCCGGAAAAACAATTAGCCTGTCACTTATTTCCGGACGGATTCACCCCATATATGAATGGGGATTGTGAATCCGTCGGGAAATCAGTGCCAAATACGTGCCACATTTAGTGACACTTATTTGCAACTGATTTCGGAACATATTTACGTTTGGAAATCAGACGTAAATACGTTCTGAAATAAGCCGTGTGAACATTACCTTATAAGATGTGCCAGGTCCGCACAGCATATATAGAATACCGATCAGATTCGGATTTAGAATCCAACCATTTTATTGTTTTTTGGGGCCGTTTTTGGATTTGGCTGTCTCCCTAAACATTGCATAGTTTGTAAAACTAAAAACGTAGATTAAGTCTGGCACTGGTGCCTTGTGAAGTGGGTGACCGGCTGTCTAATGAGAGCCAAGCACTTACTACCACAGTCAGCACCAGGGAACACAACAGATTAACCAGTTAGATGCTGTGGTACATAGTGTCTGTAGCACCTAAGTGGTTTATGGCAGCTACCTCCTTCTGTAATCCCATCGCCCACCCTGCTGTATTATGCTGATGGGTTTCTATGGCAGCCAGGGGCTTAGTGAAGG
The DNA here is from genome assembly GCA_025379985.1 of Phyllomedusa bahiana. Classification (NCBI taxonomy): domain Eukaryota; kingdom Metazoa; phylum Chordata; class Amphibia; order Anura; family Hylidae; genus Phyllomedusa; species Phyllomedusa bahiana. The sequence continues at coordinate 54,322 of JAODAL010015859.1, forward strand.
CCCCTAGGTCAGTTATCTTTGTGCTCAGTTTACTTATGTTTGTTATCTCCACACTGTCAAGCACAAAATACTGTGCTACGAAAGCAAACAACCATATGTTCAGGTCCCCTAGCGGCACCATGTTACTTATTCTGCACAGTGAACACCGCAAAAAATAAAGTTGTACGTATCCTGAACTGGTAACAATAAAAACTACAGGTCACCCCACAAAAGATAAAATAAAACTGTCAATGCTCTCAGAATTCTGCAACATAATTTTTTTTCTATTTATGTAAAATAAAAAAATTAGATAAATAAAAATTTGAGGCAGAATTGTACTGATCCAAAGAACAAAGTTACTATATTACTTAGTTATCTAAAGCAATAGATGTAAGACAAACATTTTCTTTTGCTTTATTTCTATAGCATTGTCATAGTGCTGTACTGGTTGCCATCACTCACATTGCTGCCTGTCCCATTGGGACTCCCAATTTAAATTCCACAGTAACCTATCGGTATGTGTTTGGATTGTGTGAGTAGATCGGAGTCCCCGGAGGAAACCCACTCAAACACAGGGAGAATGTACAAACTCCACTTAGGTATTGCCCTTGATCAGATTCAAATCCAAGACCCCAGCTCTGCAAGGCTGCACTGGAGGAATTGCTTCCCCCTTCTGTCTTTTCTATCCCTTTACCCTCTTGGGAAAAAAACAAAAGCCATAGAATGCGCTGAATGGTCAGCAGCCCGACGGCCCCATTGACATTCATTACTCGCAGCGCGTATTCGCCGCAAATAATTGACATGTTACTTACCTCCCCACGTGTACAATACGATCGTATTATTCGCGGTGCGAAAGTAATGACAGTCTATGGGGCCGGCAGGCGACTCCCCGAACACCTGGCGTAATTGCAATTAAGCTGTGTGAACATACCCTTAAGATATAATGCGGAACAGGAAGTGCTTTTTAATTTATTTTTTACACTTGCCCCAATACAGGAACGTGCGAGATACGTCCCAGTCATTACGGTAATCCACAGTTCTCATAAAAAAAATTGGATTATTTCCCCCTCCCTGCTAACACAATAGGCGAGTGGGGAGAGAAGTGACATGTCAATTTTTTTCCCCGGCGTATACGTCCCGAGAATAATGCCGGGGGCTGTGGGGGGGCAGGTGCCCCCCCCCCCCCCCCCCGTAACAGGGTTAAATTTGGGGGCGAATACGTCCCAATTAAACCCTGTGAACCACCTTTTAGTATTGCAATACTTGGGCTGTTGCAGTTTGACAAAAGGTCTGCAACCATCCGCCTATGGTGATCTCACAGCAGGAGCTCCCTCCCTCTGTCAAATCCCTTACATGCCCAAGTGGACTACTGGGCGCCGAGTAAACTCAAGTCACAGCCATCAGTGCAGGACCCTGACATCCCCAAGGATGTATCATAGGCTCTGGTAGCACTCAAAGCAAAAGGCAATTCCCTCAGTTTTTGTTTCAAGGCCTGTTGCTCCCCAAAGAGACAGGGCCGCCTAGCAGGGAGTCTGAGCCTCAAAAAGGTTTTCCCCATTTTTAAATTTTTTTAGCATGGCCAGGGGCCATGGTTGAAAGTGCACAGAGACACAGGGCATCAAAAGAAACGTAGCAGTCACAGCAGAGCCGGGATTTCATAAGGAATTATGGAAGAACCGTGCATCACATACACACCCCAGTTTCATGTTTTTAACCCCTTAAGGACCCAGCCAGTTTTGGCCTTACTGACACAGCCCTATTTATTAAATCTGGCATGTGTCACTTTATGTGAACATTATTATTATTATTATCGTTTATTTTGGAGCGCCCTTGATTCCAGGGCGCTGTACATTTCAGGGGGTACATAAAAAACATTGGTCAGACAATTACAAAGTGACAATAAGGAAAAACTGGTACAGAGGGAGGGGGGGGTCCGCCCGTGAGGGCTTAAATCTACAGGGAAGGGGTGAAGAGACAGAAGGTGGGGTAAAATGTTTGTGGGGGGGAGGAGGCAACACGGTTAATGTTGGTTTTAGGCAATCCTGAAGGGTAGGTTTTCAGGTTTCGTTTGAAGCCGGTGAGAGAGGGGGAGAGTCTGAGGTGTTGGGGCAGTGAGTTCCCAAAAGTTGTGGGGGAAGCACGAGAAGAAGTCTTGGAGACGGTTATGTGAGGAGGTGATAAGAGGAGAGCAGAGGGGGAAGGTCCTGTGAGGAGCGGAGGTTGCGTGAGGGGAGGTATTTAGAGTTTAAAGGCAGAGATATATGAAGGGGAGAGGTTATGTAGAGCCTTGTAGGTCAAAGTTGCTAGCTTGGGAAAAAGGGTTCGCTGGGGCAATAGGTAGCCCGTGAAGGGATCGGCAGAGGGGAGAGGCAGGGGAGTAGCGAGGAGAGAGGTGAATCAGAGGGCAGCAGAGTTAAGGATGGTTTGGAGGGGAGCGAGGGTGCTAGCTGGGGGCCACAGAGGAGGATGTTTTCAGTAGTCGAGGGTGAGATGACGAGGGCATGGACCAGCATTTTTGTGCTTTCAGAGTTAAGAAATGAGCGGATTCGGGAAATTTCTTTTTAGGGGGGAGGTGACAGGCAGAGGTTAGGGTTTGGATGTGCGGTTTGAAGGACAGATTGGAGTCAAAGATTATCCCAAGGCAGCGGACCTGTGGTGCTGGTGGGGAGAGTGTAGCCATTAACAGTGATAGAAAGAATCGGGTGGAGAGATGGAGTGGGGCGGTGGGAAGTAATGAGTTCAGTTTTCTCCGTTAGTTTTAGGAGACGGGAGGGAAGAAGGAGGAAATGGAGGACCCGCAGTCAGGGATCCGGGGGAGAAGAGAGGGTGGGCATTAGGCCGGAGATTGTAGAGTTGGGTATCATTAGCATATAGGTGGTATTGAAAGCCGTGTGATGCTATGAGCTGACCGAGGCCAAGAGTGTAGATAGAAAGAGTAGTGGGGGCCCCGGACTGACCTTGGGGGACACCAACAGAGAGAGGCCGGGGGGAGGAGGTGGAGCGAGAGTGAGAAACGCTGAATGTCCGACACTTTTTGACACTTTTACTTATCCATGTGATTCTGAGATTGTTTTCTCGTGACACATTGTGCTTTAAGTCAGTAAGAAAATTTTATCCATACAAGCCTTTTTTTTTTGGTAAAAAATACCAAAAATTTAATGAAAATTAAAAAAAAATCTGTTTTTTTGAAAGTTCAAAATTTCTGCGTGAAGACAGAATTATTTCACCCAAATAGTTGAAAACTAGCTCTACCATATGTCCACTAAGGTTGGATCATTTTTTAAATGCTTTTTTTTTTTTTAATATTTATATTTATATATATCTTTAGAGGGTTAAAAAAAATTTTTTAGAAATTTTCTCACATTTTAAGAAAATTTGAATAACATTTTTTTAGGACCAGCCCAGTTCTGACGTGGCTTGAGAGGCCTGCTGTTAGATACCCCATAAAATGGCCCCTTTTCAGAACTACCCCCCTTTAAAGTTTTTTCAACGTGTTTAGGAAGTTGTTAAACTTTGGTATTTACAAAAATTTAAAGCAAAGTGGAGGCAAAATTAAAAATTTTCCCTATTTTGCGGTTTTTAATATTTATCCATTATTCAGGGGAATACGGAAAATGGGACTGGTTAAAACGCAACATAAAAATCAATTTCCCCCCAGGTCTGGTTTTTAGAGTTATCCTATGTGGCCCTGTGCTTTTTGGCTCAAATAAGCCCCAGATAGGAGGAGCCCCCTATGGCTCGGGGGTCTATTTAAATGCAATTTTATTTAGGCACCATTTCAGGTTTGAAGGGCCCAAAGGGTGAAAAACTTAATAAAACCCCCCAAAAAACCCCCCATATTGGAAACTTCCCCCCTTTTTGGTATTTTAAAACCGGGTTTTTTAGTGGTGTATCGACCCCAGGTGATTCACAAAAATTTTTTTTACATTAGGTGTAAAAATTTTTAAAAAAATTTCCCAAAAATCTGAAAATGTTAGCTTAAAATGTTTTTTTTTTCAAGGAATCCTGAAAAAAAAGACCCCAAAAATTTGTTAAGCATTTTTCCAAGTTCGGAATATTACTGTGGGTGAAAAATGTGTTTGGGGGGCAGGGCGTACGGGGGGGCGCTTTTGGCTTTTGGGAAAGCAGATTTTGGTGGGGCATGCGCATTTGCAAAGCCCAAAAAGTACCAAACAGGTGAAACCTTCCAAAAGTCCCCCCTTTTTTAGATTCAACACCCCCCAGGGTCTCATCTAGGGTGTTTGTGCATTTTGGGTGACAGGAGTTCTCAATTTTTTTGCTTGGGCCATGAAAATGGGGGGGGGGGGGAGAAAAGCAGTTCCCCCATGTTTTTTGGGCTTCCCTTTTACAGCGTTCGCCGTGCGTGTAAATGATGTGTAACTTTACAATGGAGGTGGTACAATTGCAATGGTATAAATTTTATATTGTTTTTTTTTTTATTTCTTTTACACAAAAAGAAATAGGTCTATAAAAAAAAGCGTTTTTATGTTGTCCCATTCTGACAGTCATAACCTTTTTATTTTTTCTGTGGCGGGGGCTGTGTAGGGCCTTGTTTTTTTTCGGGTGAATTTTTTTTTTTGGGACCATTATGGGTGCTACAAAACTTTGTTCACTTTTTTTAAAAGGGTTTTTTTGAGGGTTTTAAAAAAAATACAGCAATCCTGGGAGTGTTTTTTTTTTTAATTTTTATAGCGGTCACTATGGTTAGTAGGGGCGTTGCTTTTCTCAGCAGGTCGATAGTTACAGAAAAACCAAATTTTTATATTTTTTTTATTTTTTACTGCTTTTATACAATAAAAACATTTTATTCAAACAGGAAAAACAATTTTTGCATTGCAAGTTGAGACCTAACTTTTTTTTTTTTGTGTATGGGCGTGTTTTAGGGTTTTTTTTTGTGGGGTGGTTGATGTTTTTTTGGTTCTTTTTTGGGGGGGCAAGACTTTTGATCAGTTTTAATCCCTTTTTTGGAAGGAGAGTGAAGAAAATACTGCAATCCTAGTATTGTTTTTTTTTTTTTATTTTTTAAAAGCGCTCACTGTGCAGTATCCGTAATAGTTAGTTTACTCTGTGGGTCGGTATCCAATTTATATAGTTTTTTTTTTTTTGTTGAAGACTTAAAAAAAAAAAAAAGTGTTTTAAAAAGTGTAAAAAAAAATATTTATGCATCGCCATCTTTGAGAGCCATAAATTTTTTATTTTTCTGTATACGGGCTTTGTTAGGAGGTTTTTTTTTGCGGATGAAGGACTTTTAAATTTGGGGCAAGTTTGGTTTATGGATTTTTTATCATTTTATTCCTTTTTTGTGTGCGGGATGAACAAAAATTTAATTCTGATGTTTTTTTTTTTTTCGGGTTCACGTACGGGTAAAAATTTAAAATGAAGATTTATGGGAGGGCGTTAGCCCGCGGCCGATACCAAAAAGGGTACTTTATTTTGATTATTTTGGGGCGATGGGTTTGTAAAGGGGAAAAGGGGGTTAGGTTTTTATTTTATTTTTCGGTTTGGTTTTACTGTTTTTTATTTTTTTTTCATTTTCAATTTTTTTTTTTTACTTTTCCCCATAGTGGTTTGAATGGAGATCTTTAGATCTTATTAATAGGAATCAATGACAGTTGTTGCTGGCACTGGTTCTTATGACAACGTCAGTCACGTGCCGGGGCCCTGCCCACAGGGGGGCCCGGGACGTGACTCAAGACAACCGGGGAAAGGGTTTATGCCCCCCGTGCTGTCTGTCAGAGGCAGGGCTGCACGGATCGCGCAAACCGGGCGTTGCTGTCGAGCAGAGAGCAGGAGAAGGATCTCCCCCTCGTCTCTCGGGTTTGAAATTAAGAGGTTAAGGGGTTAAATATGAAGGTTCCACCACATAGTGTTATCCTCATTGTAGGACCAAAGGGCAAAGGAAAAAAGAAGGCTGGTACCCGGGAAAGAGCAGAAAAAGTGTTTGGTACTCGTAGCTTATGCCCCATCCAGTTATGGTGGTACCACTGGCTTGGCTCTGTGCCATTCCCTGCCAGGATAAGGCCCATTCCAGTGTTAGAAGCAGGAATGTCCCAGTACAGTTATAAGTCTGAGCCCACCTGGGACAAGTGTCGTCTCCGTTGGGAAGGGGGTTATGCCGAGCGTATCGGGAGCGTCCAGAATCAGCAGGTTGCATTCACCCTTATGTATGCCCAGCACAAAGTCAACCTATGGTAAATAGATACATATTGCTGCTTTCTTTTGTCTGTACCCCCACACCCATATTGTATGTGCACCTCTGACCAATATATTTATAGCTATATCCCTGTGCATGTATTGTTTATTCTTATCCACTCACAAGGTGATGAAAAATATCTAAACTTTGAACCTGAGCTGGTCTGTTGTCCCAATCAAGCTGATCTCACGTGTCCGTATTCTCGGTCTCTAACATATCACTTCCCAAGGCAGGTTCCTGGTCTGCTTACGAGTCTGCAACGGGCAAGGCTTATAGTTAACGAGGAACTGGTGGCAGTCTAATTGGCTGGCAAAGTTCTGTTTCACCAATGCGGGTAAACATCTCCCCCAGCCGCTGACGTATTCTCCTGCACTCCCTGGGTCTTCTTGTGCCCGTGTGGACAGGGGTGAACTAAGGGGAGCGCAACATCACGAAAACACCCCAAGTCAGGCCGTCGACCCTCGAGTGGGCACGGGCTTTCTTGCCATTGACATTATAAGCGTAGTGGGTCCCTTGCCTTAGACAGAATCCATAAAACCACAACTGTGGCTAGTTTCTCCTGTTACAAATTTTGGTGAAGAAAGTGGTAATCACAGCAGACACTGCATAGCAATATTCTGGTTAGGAATTATGATCCTTAGCTAAATATTCATGTACTTTAGAAAAAACACTTGTAAATTTATATTGCAGATGCAGCTGACTGCTCAATATCCAGGGCTGTGTAGTTTAAGTCGTTATAACATGGACCGACTCCCAAAATATATGATAAATTGGTACAGTTATTTCAATGTAGTGCCAAGAGCAAGTGGAATTGGGTCTGGCCAGTGCTACTGCTCCCAGATTTTCAGCCTCATCAGATGAGGAGTTTAATTTTGAAAAGTATTTGGATGACATGGAACAAGCAAAGCGTTACTGCAGGGGAAAAGATACCGCTCTCATAGCAAACAGATTTTAGCAAAATTTTTCACTTGCTTTCAAAGAAGTAGAAGAGTTCAATCGTTCATCAGAACTGACTGTGCCTGAGGCAATTTATTGCCCAACATTGCTAGAGATGTTGGCCGGTCACCGCATTGCCCCCAACCCAAGTTAGTGCCGAGAGGCTGTTCTCGAGCCTGGAAATAATGAGATCAGATTTGAGGTCATCTATGAAGGAGAATCTGATGGAGGTGATACTATTTCTCAGAACAAATTCATATACTCACTTCACAAATGTTGTTCAGGACGTTTTTGTTGAAAACAGTTTTTTTTTTTTTCCCCGCCTTACTGCAGCGTTTTGCTTATTTATAATTTTTTTTATTAAGTTTTTTGTGTTCTTAAGTTGTATCCAATAAATATATTTTACACCGATAAGCAAAAGGGTAACAATGTTCTGAACTTTTGACTCACCATCCCCAACAGTTTTGAACGCGAGACTACCATCATTTTATAGACAATCATCTTTGCGAATTCATACATAACTTTGACCGGCAACTATTTAGCATATGCTTAGTTCTGCAGATTCTTGTCCTGTAACTGCATTGTTACGGGGTTGCTCCTGGTGGTGGGACAATCTTTTTCTTGTATACTATAAATTACAACCTGTTCTCACATTCCCTAATAGCTCAGTGTGTTATCGCGCTGATTCCCAAGCTCATCCAGCTCATTGATAACGGTCTCTCAGCCAAGAAAATTGCCAAACTGCATCATGTGAGTCATGACAACTGAAATAATAAGAAATGAACTCCATCCATACATTTAAAACCCAAGAGGTGGACGTCCAGGCAAAATATCCGAGTCAACAAGCTGGCTCATCACAAGATCTATCAGTTCTGACGCGACAGACACGGTAGTGGAGGTGGCTCGTATGCTTCGTAAGGGTATGTTCACACGGCTTATTTTGGCGTGCATTTCGCCGCCTATTGAATGTTATACGAAAAGCGCGCCGCAATTACGGTAATCCATAGCTCTCAGAGAGCTATGGATTACTCATCACCTCCCCGCGTGTACAATATTATCCTATTGTACGCACAGGGGGGAGAATGGACATGTCAATTGTTAGCGGCGAATACGTGTCGCTGACAATGCATGTCAATGGGGCCGGCGCCCGGCCGCCACCACCCCGTGCTTTGGGAATACGCGCTGATCAGCATGACTCCCAAAACACACGGCGTATTGCAGCGCGTACTGTACACGCCACGTGAATATACCCTAAGTGTTAGATCACAGACATCCATGCAAGCACCGTGCAACGTGAATTACACAGGTCTGGAATAATGGCCCGAAAAAAGGTGACGAAGCCTCAACTTCACCCTCCTCATAAGAAACGTGGGCTCGAGTTTGCAAAAAAGTACGAAAAACGGAAGATTGGAAATGGGCGATTTGGAGCGATGAGATGAAGGTCAATAGACCGGCCTCTAGTGGGTGCAAATGGGTCTGGAAGAACGGATCGAGAAACTGAAGGAACGGCCAAGTTCGGTGGAGGAAGCCTAATGATATGGAGATGTTTTACAGCCAAAGATGTTGGATACTTGGCCAGGAACAATGCTGACCTCAATGCTGAGCTATATGGGAGTATCCTACAAGATAAGTTACGTCATACACTCGAGTACTATGGGTATGAAAAAGACGGCATAGTGTTCCAGCAGGACAACAACCCCAAGCATACATCAAGGTTGGAGAAGGAATGGTTCAATGAAGTAGAGTTGCTGTATTGGCCTCCACAGTCCCCAGACCTCAACCCACAAACACTTGTGGGTAGAGTTGAAGAAAGAGCTATATTCGTACCCAAGACCAGCATTGGGAATGTGTAGAAGAGACCGGGGATCAGATTTTGGTCAAGGCAAGCTGAAATCTGATCCAGACCCCCCGAAGGATTCCGGCAGTGCTGAAAGCCAAAGGTGGATTTACCAAATCCTAACAAATTAAAAATTAACATTTTGATTTTTAGGAGCAAAACAGTAACATGACAAGAAACTGCAAAACTAAGCAGATACTAAATACTTGCAAGTCAAATTTATGTATAAGACAGGTAAGATGATTGTATATAAAATGATTTCAGGCTCACCTTCAAAGCTGTATTGGATGGTGAGATATGTAGACTGAACGTATGAACTGTGCAGCATCCACACAATGTGGGCTTTCACCTCAATGGCTAAAATCTGCCCCAAACACAAAGCCATTCTTCTGAGCTGATGTGACCTTAAAGGGGTTTGGCCACAAAGGCATTTCATGACTGGTTTATCCAGCTTCAGCTCTCAATGTGCTCAAAAAGTGGCATGTATGATTTTTTTGAACTGCCTATTATGTGACCCATCAGGCTTGACATCACCTGTCTTTCCCCACAATGTGCTCACTCTATTTAAACAAATGTCTGTTTGTGTAACGAGCCGTGAGTGGCTACAATGTTTGCCTTTCAGCATAGGGGTCCTAGGTTCAAATTTGCCTGCAGGAATCAAACATGGACTTTTTTTTTTTTTTTTTTAATCTCAATGCACATACCCGATTGTGTTTTCCTTTTATTTATTTACACCGTTTGCCTAATTACTAAGGAGTACAGAACACATGAGTAGAATGACAGAACCTGGGGTTGAACACTCGCTCAGCAGTGAGTGTGTGATACCTTGGCAGGGAAGAGACTGACAGTAGCTGCCCGAGAGGAGAGGCGATACCTGAGCGTGTGCGGCCAGGACTGAGGAGCTCTCATCACTGGAAATGAGCTGCACACTATGGATTACAAAGGTAGCAGCTAGAACAACAGTGGTACAGAATTTTTAGCAATGATGAATGGTGAAAATGTTTATTATTTAATTTCCAAGCGTCTCACATCAATTTTACTTTGTGGCAAAAACCCTTTAAAGAAGTGTTCTCACCATGCCGTTTCACAGAGCCTGCTTTTCACAGCCAGCTTTAGACTCACACTTCCTGGTTAGGCTGTGGCGGTTCTACAGACAGACATTTCAGCTCTGCTATTCCAAGCTGATACTGTTATAGTAACACAAGCGAAGAGGTTTGTAAACTGTATTGCACAAGACTACAGAGTCCTAAAGGGTTAAAGCTTGTCAGTAACATAGATAAACAAGCTCCTGTGTTGCTGACAAGACAGAGTGATGTCACCATGGTCGGAACAATGAGATAGTCGGTAACCTAGGGAAGCCTGTCGACACAAGCAGGAGATAAGATCTCTTCTGTCTCTGAAACCAAGCAACACTAGAACCACAATGTGCTTAGTAATAATCTTTATTTACCTTTGTCTATATGTTTAAAGCTAATCAATGTGGGGAGAAAACACCTGTAAAGAAGTAGCCCGCCGGCCCCATAGACATGTATTACTCGTGGCGCGTAATCGCCGCAAATAAATGACGTCACTTATCTCCCTGCGCGTACAATACAAGCGTATTGTACGAGCGTGGAGAGAATGCATAATCCATAGTTCTCTATGAGAGCTATGGATTACCGTAATTGCAGCGCGTATCTCGCCGCGAATAAAGTGCAAATTGCGCCGTGTGCACATAGCCTTACACAATAAATCCAATACATCTCCTCCTGCTTTATAGATACATAGCTCACCTTAAAGGGGTTTTATCATCAGATGCTTTCGCAGACTTGAGCTGTTTCTGTCTGTTACAACTTCAAATCCATGGGCGTGTCTCTCTTGCCATTATTCAGGTATCTCCTCCCAGTAACCATGTCTCCCCTCATTGAAGACTGGTGACATCACCATTCTGTGTTTGCAGTGGAAGGGTGAGGATGTCACAGCTCTACAAACCTCCTGCTATGGTTCTCATGTCTGCAGAGCTGTCACCTCCCTCCACAAGTTCCTTGTAACTAGAACACCTGTATTAGTGTAAATAGTTATACATACAGCCTGAACTGATGAAACAAATGTGAGAAAGGTACTCTACTCTCCCCTTTGTTATCAGGCAGGAGGTAGAGTGGGAGCAGACTGTATAAAGGTGGGTTATATGGAGGGGAGAGTGAATCTAACAACTAGAGACTCCGTAATTGCCCAGATCCTTTACATGGAGCTATTACTGGGAGATGGCATAGAGAGGAGCTGAGACAGCCTTTATTGTACAGACACAGCCATCACAGGATGATCGTTTCACTTTAATTTTCCACAGCTCAGAGGGTAGTACGCACAGAGTGCAGCCAGCCAATCACATTACAGGGGGCATGTCCCAACAGGCCGAATTAAATATCAGTCAGCCAATCACAGAAAAGGTGGTGTATTCCTAACCCTAGGCTGCAGTTTTAGGTGTAGAACACACAGATTAGCCGATAGCTGCTATACTAAATGATTTAGGTAATGCAAACCAATTGCAAATGTGCTTATTTTTTTACTGCCCCCCTCGTTAGAGATATGATCCTTGCAGCAAGAAAACCTTTGTAATGATGGCATATCGGTAGGAAATGCCATCATTGTCTGATAGGTGCGGGCCCCAGAGGTGGGACTTGTACCTGTGAGCCCCCGAAACGCTCAGCATAGCTTCTCCATTTTGTTCCATGGGAGTTCTGAGCAGAACTGAACACACCGCATGGCTGTACTTGGAACCTCTATACAACTGAATGTAGAGTGACTGCACAAGCCCAGCCAGCTCTCCAGCCAGCAGTGCAAGTGGCGATAACATTTTTTCACTCGTGGCAGAATCCCTTTAACAGTGCTGTGACTGAGCATGCCTAACCAAAAGGCTGAAACTGAACTACGGGTCATAACCCCTAGCAACAAGCTACAAACATCAGATTTTAAGGTAATAATTGGTGTGCGATAACATGGGAAACTACTGCAAATAGTTTATGTATTAAAGATTTTTACTCTGTACTTAATATGTTCAATGGAAGTTTTGTATACTGGAATTAACCTTTAAATCAAAGAACCAAATCTGCTGTGTGCATTCACCCTTCAGCTGGGTTCACGCGGTGTTGTCTGACACTGCGCCGATTGGAAGCCAAAACCAGGAATGAAACCAACATACAGAAAAAGTAAAATAAAAAGGCCTGTACCCCTCCGGCATCAAAACATACAGTGCGAGCCCAGCCTTACTGATCTGATTATCTGCAACCCGATTACCAGGAAGCTAAATGCACATCATATCCGGAAAGTGACGAGAACAAAAAAAAAAAAAAAAAAAAAAGAGAAAAGAAAAGAAAAAAAAAAAAAAGAGAGAGTATCCACCTCACGGACTGGTCGGCCAATGAAATTCAGTGTTGATTTAAATGTCCTCATAGCGCACGCCCAGATCTTCAGGGCTGCACTGTGGAATGCAACAGTCCCGAAATAGTGGAAAAAATAAGCCCTGATCATTGCCACCTACCGTGCGAATACACGGCCAGTGACATCATAGGGATGCAATCCGCCAGGAGATGAACACCCTTCAGCCCCAGTTAAACCAGTTTCTTAACCTACATGCAATGATGAAACACACCGGCAACCTTTACGTCAATACAATGCCATATCTGATGTACTCCCAATGCACGTCCATAAATCCATCCATGGGTTATTTCCTCTGGGGTAACGAGGAAACCTACTCATTAGCTAATGACAGTACGACCCCCTCCCCTGAGCACAGGCGATGGGAGACCTCAGCCGGGAGGAATACGGATCAGAATAAACAACAAAGACAAGTGACAGATCCGGAGATCACAAAGCAGGCATAGGACACCCCAATACTACATCACATAGGATACACGTCTCCTGCCCCCTCCCGAACCCGAAGGGGGCTAGTTACCTTATTTATATAAGGCTCGGTCGTAAGCTGATACTATGACATCCTGATCTTCTATGAGGGGCACAGAACCCCAAGATGACACACAATGTTCTATGTATTGTTTAACAGATCAGGGAGCCCCCAAGAATGGAGGTCAGAGCTGCATCTTATGATGTATCAGGAGGCATAGAGAAGGCCTGGATAAGAGCACAGCTTTCAGAACAGCGGGCCACGCATCCAGGGCCACAGCCCCGCAGCTTTAACCCCATCAGTGCTGCACACCAACTCCAAATCAGACAAAGCCTACTCCGATAGAGCAAGAAAGAAAACAAGAGAAAAGAATACCTGGGGTGGAGGTCGCACGATGAGCCGCCTCGCCCGTCACACAGGTCCAGGGAGCTCGAAAATTACAGAAAGAACGGGTGGCGGTGCACTCAGAATAATAACACCCGTGAGGACGGTGGTCGGTGACTGATTCTGAAGGGGGATGATTGGAGTGATATATATGACGAGACGGAAAGGGTTAATGCTACAAACTCTGAACCGGGAGTGAGGGGGGGATATTTATATATATATTTGAAGGGAAACATTAACATTCAAGATGGCGGCGAGGCCGAGGCCGCAGCACTGCCACCATGACAAATAGTCCTTCACACTTAAGTGTTCTTCCGCCGTCGATATCCAGTCACGACCAGAACGGGAAAGTCAACGTCGGAGCACGGAAAGTGATGTTAAAAAAACTGCTGTAATGTCTTACCTCTTCCCAGCGAAGGTTCCCAACGGTCTACCTCGTGTCTTGTTGTCCGGGACTGGTTACTTCCGCCTGGCTGAGGCTGCAGCTGGATCGCCATGTCTGAGGCGGAGAGCGCGGATGGATATAAGATATAAAGTACCGGCCGGGATAGAGGGAAAGGCTCCCACCCACAGTGATAGAGAGCTTGATGTTACACAATTCAATGGTGAGGGAGAAGGCTCCGGCTACTGTAGTGAAATACGGGGCGTCTGTGTATTAGACATGGTATAGTACAAAGCAGGCTGGGTGTGACTCTTATCTTATATGTACTGCTAGGGCTGGGGTACGGATATAGCCAGTCATTAGGAACAGAACTGTAACTAGGAATCAAAGGGCTCCAGAGCTGAATGAGATGCTCCCTCCACCCACGTGATGTCGGGAAACGGCAGTAACTGGGGGGATATATGATAGTGGCGCTAGATAGCAGAATGCCACCAACAGGAGGGCCCAAGGACAGTGGCTATAGTTATGGACAGTCATTGGACCCTGAATCCATATGAGATGGGCCCCCACCACCTGACATAGAGTGGTGCTAGATAACAACCACCAACAGGAGGGCCCCAGGACAGTGGCTATAGTTATGGCCAGTCATTGGACACTGAATCCATATGAGATGGGCCCCCACCACCTGACAGAGTGGTGCTAGATAACAACCACCAACAGGAGGACCCAGAACAGTGGCTATGGTTATGGCCAGTCACTAGGATTCATTGGACCCTGAATCAATATTAGATGGGCCCCCACCACCTGACATAGAGTGGTGCTAGATAACAACCACCAACAGGAGGACCCAGAACAGCGGCTATAGTTATGGCCAATCCATAGGATTCATCGGGCCTGAAGCCATATGAAATGCGCCCCCACCACCTGACAACAGGAAATGGCAGTAACTGAGGGGATATATAATAGCACCATAGAGTGGTGCTAGATAACAAAAAGCCACAAACAGGAGGGCCCCAGATAAGCGGCTATAGTTATGGTCTGTCATTAGGATTCATCAGGCCCTGAAGCCCTTTGTTTGGATGATCACATCATCCTTGTTCTTTTTCCCTAGTTTGGTTACTATTATTCAGGTGTTGCTAGTTTAATATAGCACACCTGTAGTACTTTGACAATAACTTTTGAGAAACTAGTCTGAATTCCTTCATTTGGTCCCCTGAAGTGACCAGGTACAACTTTATAGGCTGGTCGAAACATGTTGGAGCAGATTAGAGGATTATATTTGTCAATTTCTCTAGGGATAGGTTCCAGGCAAGAGCGCCCTTTATTGGGGCGATCGTCTTGCATCTTAGGGTAGGGACAGTTTTCTATATGCAGCATCACCACCCTATTATTTTGAGAGAGAGGTGATAGTGCTTTTTATTCTCATTATTAATAAAAGTTATATATTAGACTTTACCTCTTTTTTATATTTCGTTTTGACTTAGTCAGAGGTTTTTGGGCACTAGCTGTTTATTTAGCTGGTAGTGAGATTTATTCTGTGACATATAATTGCACCATAGAGTGGCGCTAGATAGCAGAAAGCCAACAACATGTTCCTTCTAGGAGTAATGTTCTTCCACATTAGGAGGCCCCTCTCCCCCTTTGGGCCTCAGAGCAGCGGCTATAGTTATGGCCATGGGAACAGACGTCTTGCGCAAACATCACTGGACCACATACAAATATATATCATGCTTCTCCCATAACATAAAGGCCAATCCAAGGATGTGAAAAATGTCTGATCACTGGAGACACCGCTGCCGAGACCCACACGATCAGTATAACAGTGTCCCCGACTCCCCATCCTCCTTTATCACGTTGAAGAGAGCAGTGGTCAAACATGCGCATTGCTGCTCCATTCAAAGTCTCTGGGAGTGGCAGGAATAGCTAAACGCTAATTGGATATCGCCATACATGCCAACTCTCCCGTTTTTTGCGGGTGGTTGGGGGGTCCCGCTAATGGGGGTCAGCCCCCGCCACCCCGGCAGAGTTGGCGAACCTCCCGCCGCCAGCAGGCAACGGGGGTTCTTTGAATGGCCCCGGCACCAGAGTAGTGTCAGGACGCTACTCTGGTGCCGCCGGGCCGCTCCTATAGGCGGGTGAAGCGGCTGCTCACCCGCCCGGCGAGTCTCACTGTGCAGGGAGCAGGCAGGAGGGATTGTTCCCCTCCTCCCTTCTCCACCTGTATGTACAGCGCCGGTGTGCGCTGTACATACAGATCAGCGTCGCAGGGGGTGTGACGCGTGGCTGCACTCACTCCCCCTGCGACGCTGAGTCGTTCGGCCGGGAGATGTCCGGAGCTGGCCGCGCTGCAGGGAGCCTGGTGAGGTAAGTGGCTTTTATTATTTTATTTTTATTAGCTATGGGGGGCTCTACCTGACTACAATGTGGGGCATCTACCTGACTACAATGGTGGCTCTACCTGGCTACAATGGGGGCTCTACCTGGCTACAAAGTGGGCATCTACCTGACTACAATGGGGGCTCTACCTGACTACAAAGGGGGCATCTACCTGACTACAATGGGGGGCCCTACCTGACTACAATGGGGGCTCTACCTGACTACAAAGGAGACTCTACCTGGCTACAATGGGGGCACTACCTGGCTACAATGGGAGCTCTACCTGGCTACAATGGGAGCTCTACTTGGCTACAGAGGGGGCTCTACCTGACTACAAAGGGGGCTCTACCTGACTACAAAGGGGGCTCTACCTGGCTACAATGGGGGCTCTACCTGGCTACAAAGGGGACTCTACCTGGCTATAATGGGGGCATCTACCTGACTACAATGGGGGCTCTCTCAACCTGACTAAAAAGGGGGCTCTACCTGGCTACAATGGGGGCTCTACCTGGCTACAAAGGGGTCTCTACCTGGCTACAATGGGGGCTCTACCTGGCTACAAAGGGGGCACTACCTGGCTACAATGGGAGCTCTACCTGGCTACAATGGGAGCTCTACTAGGCTACAGAGGGGGCTCTACCGGACTACAAAGAGGGCTCTACCTGGCTACAATGGGGGCTCTACCTGGCTACAAAGGGGGCTCTCCCTGACTACAAAGGGGGCTCTCCCTGACTACAAAGGGGGCATCTACCTGACTACAAGGGGGGCTCTCTCTACCTGACTACAAAGGAGGCATCTACCTGACTACAATGGGGGCTCTCTACCTGCCTACAAAGATGTGATCTACCTGGCTACACAGGAGGCTCTACCTGACTACAAAGGGGGCTCTACCTGGCTACAATGGGGGCTCTACCTGGCTACAAAGGGGGCACTAACTGGCTACAAAAGGAGCTCTACCTGGCTACAATGGGTGCTCTTCTTTGCTTCAGTGGGGTCTCTACCTGACTCCATATGGGTCTCTACCTGACTACATCGGGGGCTCTACCTGACTACAAAGGGGGCTCTACCTGACTACAATGGGGGCTCTCTCTACCTGACTACAAAGGAGGCATCTACCCGGCTACAAAGGGGGCTCTACCTGACTACAAAGGGGGCTCTACCTGGCTACAATGGGGGCTCTACCTGGCAACAAAGGGGACTCTACCGGGCTACAATGGGGGCTCTACCTGGCTACAAAGGGGGCACTACCTGACTACAATGGGGGCTCTCTCTACCTGACTACAAAGGAGGCATCTACCCGGCTACAAAGGGGGCTCTACCTGACTACAAAGGGGGGCTTACCTGGCTACAATGGGGGCTCTACCTGGCAACACAGGGGACTCTACCGGGCTACAATGGGGGCTCGACCTGGCTACAAAGGGGGCACTACCTGGCTACAATTGGCGCTCTACCTGGCTACAAAGGTAGCTCTACATGGCTACAGAGGGGGCTCTACGTGGCTACTGAGGATCTCTACCGGGCTACAAGGGGGGCTCTACCTGGCTACAAGGGGGCATCTACTTGGCTAGAAGGGGCATTTATCTGCCTGTAAGGGGCACTACCTGGTTATAGGGGGCTACTACCTGGCTATAAGGGCACTACCTGGCTAGAGGGGGCATCTAGCTGGCTTTCTTCCAAAGCCATTATGCAGGTAGGTGGAGTGGGTGTGGCTTTTTGAAGGGGCGTGGCACACAAACAAGATGGGTGTGTCCATGCAAATTATTTGCCGCGGCGCACTACGCGCGCCGCCCTCTTCAATCTCCTGCTTTTCCACTTTCAAAAGTTTGCAAGTATGGATATCTCTATATCTTCCATAGAATTTGCATGGAGAGGTGCTCATGTTCCACCACTCCTCTCTCCAAAGCCTTCTTCGCTTGTCGAGCGCCACAAGCAAGGAGGGGTTGTGACCATTCAGTGATTTGAGGGCCGTTCAGATATTTATTCCTGACACATCATGGAGCACGACCTCTCCATGGTGGGAGGGAAGACGAAAATGAAGAGGAGCAGATCTGAGGGCTCTGTGTCAAATGGCTTTTCAAATAAATTTCATTCTGCTGGACAAACCACTAGGGAATCTATCAGCTGCTTTATGCTGCCTGAACCTTGTACAGACTGGACATTGCAGCACAGTGTAATTTAGTCTGAGACATTATGGCACGCACATTGGGAGGAGTGTAGTAGCCCAAGCAGAGGAGTGTGATGTGTAACTTCTCCAAAATAAGCTTGACATAAAGGAGTTGGCTGCTACTGATTAACCCCTTCCTGACAATAGACGTATGCATACGTCCATTTGCGGGAAGTCACTTCCCGCTAATGGACGTATGCATACGTCCTGGCGATCGCGCGGGCTTGCGGGCAAGCCGCGCACGATCGCGACATGGAACCAGCGGTAAATTACCGCTGGCTTCATGCCAAATCACCCCCGGCCGTAGTGAGCTCCGGCCGCGGGTGATTAACGCTTCATTACCACAGCCTGTCATGGCTGCAATAATGAAGGCGCAGGCAGCAGGAGTGAGCTCCTGCTGCCTCCGATCCGGTGCAGCAAGCGGCGGGGATGCCACTCGCTGGTCTCTTACCGGACTCCCCGGATGCTTTCTGAAGTCTGGTGACGTCACCATGCCCACAATGCATTGTAGGCATGGTGTCAGTAGTTACCATGGCGACTTGTACACAGCAGTAACACTGTGCACAGGTCTCCTATTCAAACAGCAATCTAACGATTGCTTTTCCCCAGTGGGGATTTGCTGTTACAAATCCCCACTGGGGAAAAGTAAAAAAATGTGAAAAAGTATAACACAAACACAAAAAATAAAATTAAAAACGTACACCTCCCTTTTCCCCTTTACAAACGACAATCGCCCCAAAAAAGATCAAAAATAAATAAAGTACCCATATTTGGTATCGCCGTGTGCGTAACGACCCCCCCTATAAATCAGTCACGTTAATTAACCCGTACGGTGAACGCCGTAAAAAACAAAAACAAAAAGCAGTCACAAAATTGCGATTTTTGTACATCCTGCAGCACATAAAATGGAATAAAAAGCGATCAAAAACTCATATAAACGCCAAAGTTATACCAATTAAAACTTCAGTTCATCCGCAAAAAAAAAGTCCTTACACAGCTCTGTATACAGAAAAATAAAAAAGTAATGGCTCTCAGAAGACAGCGATGCATAAATATTATTTAACACAATAAAAACACTTTTATTTATTTTTTTTTTAAAGTGCTTCAAAATTTTAAAAAACTATATAAATAGGGTATCGCCGTAATCGTATCGACCCAGAGAGTAAAGCTAACTGGTCATGGATACTGCACGGTGAGCGCTGTTAAAAATAAAAATATAAAACACTACTAGGATTGCAGTATTTTCTTCACCCTGCCTTCCAAAAAACGGATTTAAAACTGATCAAAAAGTCTTGTCCCCCCAAAACTGATACCAATAAAAATGGCATCTCATCCTTCAAAAAAAAAAACCTACACAACTCCGTATACAGAAAAAGAAAAAAAGTTATGGCTCTCAGTCTATGGCGATGCAAAAACGTGTTATCTTTTTTGAATAAAAGTGTTTTTATTGTGTAAAAGCAGTAAAACATAAAAAAAATAAATTGGGTATTGCTGTAATCGTATCGACCTGCTGAGTAATACTAGTATGTCAGTTATACTGCACGCTGTTAAAAAATAAAAATAAAAAACACTACCAGGAATGCTGTATTTTGTTCAAAATGCCTCATAAAAACCTTAATAAAAAGTGATCAAAGCGGCATATGCCCCTCATAATGGTACTAATAAAAACGTCAACTGATCCCACAGAAAACAAGCCCATAATCAGCTCCATATACAGAAAACTGAAAACGTTTTGGCTATCAGAACAGGACAACATAAAAACCCAATTTTTTATAGACCTATTTCTATTGTGTAAAAGTAATAAAACATAAAAAACTATATAAAATCTATATCATTGCAATTGTACCGACCCCCATAGTAAAGATATCCTGTCATTTATACTGCATGGCGAACGCTGTAAAATTGAAGCCCAAAAAACAATGGCGTAATTGCGTTTTCCCCTCATTTTCATAGCCCAATACAAAAAAAAAAAACCACTTTGGAACATCTGTGCACCCAAAATGTACAATACACCCCTAGATGAGATCCATGAGGGGTGCTGAATCCAAAATGGGGTGACTTCTGGAAGGTTTCACCTGTTCTGGTACTTTTGGGGCTTTGTAAATTCGACGTGGCCCCACCAAAATCTGCATTTCAAAAGCCAAATAGCGCTTCCTCCCTTGTACCCCCTGCCATGCACCCAAACAGCAGTTTACACCCACATGTAGGATATTGCCGAACTTGAAAGAAATTGCGTAACAAGGTTTTGGGTGCTTTTTTACCAGGATGCCTTGTAAAAATTAAAAATTTTTTGCTAAAATTGCAGATTATTTGAAAAAAAATTTTTTTTCCATTTTCACAGCCTAACGCTAAAAAATTTTGTGACACACCTGTGGGGTCGATATGCCCACTACACCCCTGGATATATTCCTTAAGGGGTGTAGTTTCCAATATGGGGTATTTTTAGGGGAGTTTATTAAGTTTTAGCACCTTAGGGTGTCCGCAAAACTGAAATGGCCCCTAAATAAAATCGTAATGAAAATGAGACCCCAGAGTACAGTAGATGCTACTCCTATTCTGGGGCTTGTGGTTGAGCCAAATAATGCACTAGGGCCACATATAGGATATCTCTGAAAACGG
This sequence comes from Phyllomedusa bahiana, assembly GCA_025379985.1. Taxonomy (NCBI): domain Eukaryota; kingdom Metazoa; phylum Chordata; class Amphibia; order Anura; family Hylidae; genus Phyllomedusa; species Phyllomedusa bahiana. The sequence continues at coordinate 75,072 of JAODAL010015859.1, forward strand.
CAGAATCTGGGGAATCAATATTAAGTTGCATATCCCTGATCACATTTACCGTATTCTTGTGAATAATGTATACAAATTTAAAATCTGCAAAAAAAGTGAAATTTTGATTTTACTTCCACTTTGCTTTAATTCCTGTGAAACACCTAATAGGTTAATAAACTTCCTAAATGCAGTTTTGAATACTTTAAGGGGTGTAGTTTCTTAGATGAGGTCATTTATGGGGGTATCTAACATACAGGTCAATCAAAGTCACGTTAGAACTGGACTGGTCCCTAAAAAATGTATATTGCAAATTTTCTTGAAAATGTGAAAATTACTACTAAATTTCTAAGCCCCTTAATGTCGTAAAAAAAAAAAAAAGACATTTAAAAATGATGCCAAACTACAGCAGACATATGGTAGATGCTAGTTATAAACTATTTTAAGGGAATAACTATCTGTCTTACATGCAGAAATTTTTTAAGTTTAAAATTGGTAAATTTTTCACATTTTTCACGATTTTTTTATATTTTTCACAAATAAACAAGCATTTTTTGGACCAAAATTTCTTACTATCTTAAAGCACAATGTGTCACGAGAAAACAGTCTCTGAATCACATGGATAGGTTAAAGTGTCAAAAAGTTATTCTCACATAAAGTGACACATGACAGATTTCAAAAATGGGGCTCTGTCAGAGAGGCCAAAACTGGGTCCGGCGTTAAGGGATTAATGATTGCTGATTAAATATAACAGAAAAATAACCTAATTTTCCATATATCTTCATTATATTAAAGCTATATTATTTTAAAGCTAGCATTGCCAACACCTTATTCACTGTGGAAACGACTCAAACTCTCATTACTGCTCTTATTCTTTCTCGTCTTGACTACTGCAACTCCTTGCTTATCGGTCTCCCTCTCTGCAAACTCTCCCCTCTCCAATCTGTCCAGAATGCAGCAACCAGGCTTGTCGTTCTCTCCAGCCGCTATACTGATGCCTCTACCCTGTGTCAGTCACTGCACTGGTTGCCCATCCAGTACAGGATACAGTATAAACTCAGCACTCTCACCCATAAAGCTCTCCACAGCGCTGCTCCTCCCTACATCTCCTCCCTAGTCTCTGTCTACCGCCCTACCCGTGCTCTTCCGTTCTGCTGATGATATCAGACTACATTCCTCAATCATCCGAACCTCCCATGCCTGCCTACAAGATTTCACACGTGCGGCACCAATTCTCTGGAATATGCTACCGCGGGCGATCAGGCACATTCACAACCTCACAGTTTTAAGAGGGCCCTGAATATACATCTTCTCGGTCTGGCCCACCAAGATCCCTAACTGCTATCACACACATCTGTCACTCCCTGCACTTGGGCACTCACAGGCACTTATCTGTATATAGATGTACAGTCTTGGTGGCAGGTTCATCCATTTTTCATGTAAACCACCCCCTATTTATGAAACATGGCCGGACCATTGTAAACTTGGCACTTCTTACCGTATGTTTCACCCATACACCCTAATAGATTGTAAGCTCTCACGAGCAGGGCCCTCACACCTTGTGTCTCATTTGTAAGTACTTTTAATGTGTAATGACTGTATGTTTACCCTTGAATTTGTAAAGTGCTGCGGAATATGTTGGCGCTATAGAAATAAGATTATTATTATTATTATTATTATTATTATTATTATATGACAGCAGGCATTAGTAGTTCAGGAAGCACAGTTTTGTTGAGGACAAGAACCTGGAAGTCAAGAGAGATGGATTCCAGGTAACTCTGAAGTACCAGTGGTGGAGTACAGATCAGTAAGTATATTTTTTTTTCCCCACCCTAACTGCATTTCAAATAAATTATCTTCCGCTGGATAACCCATTGAAAGGGGGTGTGTCACAAATGCCATTTATCACCTATCCACAGGATAGTTACACTTATGAAAACAGCTGTCTTGCACAAACATTACCAGACCACATACAAATACAATGGGGAATCCGGTGAGTCTTCATCCTTTTTCATTGTCTATGATCAGCATCCTAATCTTCCACTTCCTCTATAAGGCAAAGGGTCTTGTGAAGCAGCGAAGCCACTTTTGTCTGAGGACTCCTCTGTGGCTGTTAACTATTCACCACTCCGTGCAGTTCATTATTTTAATTTTCCCAGCAAAGTGGCTCATGTTGTTGTATAATCTGCTGAAATAGGAAAGAAAATCCAGCTCACCAGTCTGGTATTACTGGTGAACTGGATCCCGTTCTGTGAAAACGTGTAGCAGTCCAAGAAAGAGATCCAGCAGGATTTCTGTAAAATTTGCTCTTTTATTGAAGATAAATCCAAAATTGTAATGTGGCAAGACAGTGACAAAACAACCACCGCTTACATGTTTCAAACGCCTCCTGAGTTCTAGCATGAGACTTAACATGCTACGATTAAAAGCCCAGGAGAAGTTGGAAATGAGTAAGCGGTGGTTGTTTTGTCTCTGTCTTGCCACTTGATGATTTTAGATTTTTTTCAATAAACGGGCAAATTTTACAACAGAAGTTCTGCTGGATCTACTTTATCATCTTAGATTATATTATAATCTGCTTCCCCAATAGCAAAGCTAGTCCTTGGCAATTTGAAGGACCTTTGTGTGCTGAAGATGTCATTGTCCATTTATGGTAGGACTCCATCTCCATTGTAAAGATACATTTACACTTAGTCCATAGTCTGGTCGTGGCATTTTCTAGATATTCTGTCTTATATCTTCTGGTTTTGACCCCACATATCCTCCTGACTTTGCTTCTTCTCTGGAAGGCACACAAGACCACTGATAATCTCCCTCGGACTGGGGCTCCATGGAAGATCTCACCCCTAATGAATGACCTAATGAATGACCTGCAGAGAGCTGGGACCAATGTAACAAAGGCTACTATCAGTAACTCACTACGCCGCAAGGGACTCAGATCCTGCAGAGCCAGACATGTCCCCCTGCTTAAGCCAGTACATATCCAGTTTGGAGGAGAGAGAATGCTGAGTTGCATCCAAAGAACACCATACCTACAGTGAAGCATGGGGGTGGCAACATCATGCTTTGGGGCTGTTTCTCTGCAAAGGGACCAGGACGACTGATCCGTGCATATGAAAGAATGAATGGAGCCATGTATTGTGAGATTTTGAGTGCAAGGACATCAGCAAGGGCATTGAAGATGAAACGTCGCTGGGTCTTTCAGCATGACAATAATCCCAAGCACATCGCCAAGGAGTGGCTTCATCAGAAGCATTTCAAGGTCCTGGAGTGGCCTAGCCAGTCTCCAGATCTCAACCCCATAGAAAACCTTTGGAGAGAGTTGAAAGTCCGTGTTGCCCAGCGACAGCCCCAAAACATCACTGCTCTAGAGGAGATTTACATGGAGGAATAGGCCGACTTACCAGGAACAGTGTGTGCCATCCTTGTGAAGACTTACAGAAAACGTTTGACCTCATTGCCAACAAACAATATATAACAAAGTACTGAGATGAACTTTTGTTATTGACCAAATACTTATTTTCCACTATAATTTGCAAATAAATTCTTTCCAAATCAGAAAATGTGATTTTCTGGATTTGTTTTCTCATTTTGTCTCTCATAGTTGAGGTCTACCTATGATGTCAATTACAGGCCTCTCTCATCTTTTTAAGTGGGAGAACTTACACAATTGGTGGCTGACCAAATACTTTTTTTTACCCACTGTATACTACTTTGTATTTATGAAACATGGCTGGACCGTCGTGTAAACCAAGTGCTTCTCACCTTTTGTCCCACCCATACACCCACATAGATTGTAAGCTCTTTTCTAACTAAAGATATTTAGGATTTTTTTCATTAAGACATGTAGTTTATGTATCTAGTTTTCTTCTACTCCCAGAGAACCTCTTTAAGGACGAAGCCCTATTGTTCAAATCTGACATGTGTCACTTTATCTGAGAATAACTTTTCAATGCTTTTACCTATGTGATTTTGAGATTTTTTTTTTACTCAAGAAACATTGTGCTTTAAATTTGAAATTAATTTTGGTTGATAAAAATATTTGCTTGTTTGTGAAAATATCAAAATGTGAAAATTTGGAAAATATTTGTCATTTTCAAAGTTTAAAAATGTATGCATGTAAAACAGATATAGCTATCTGTTTTTCATGTATACATTTTAAAACTTTGAAAATGGCTACCAAACAAAATAGTAAACAACGAACATCTTCCATAAGTCTACGCTATGTTGGCATAATTTTTTTAAACATCTTTTTATTTTTTTAGGACACTAGTAGCTTTTCAATTTAGTAGCAAATTTTTACATTTTCAAGAAAACTTGGAACAGATTTTCTTAGGGACTAGTCCAGTTCTGATGTGGCTGTGAGAGGCCTGTGTGTTAGACACCCTCATAAATGACGCCATCTAATAAACTGCATACCCTAAACTATTCAACAGCTTTTAGCAAGTTTCTTAACCCATTAGGTGTTTCACAGAAATTAAAGCAAAGTGGAGGTGAAATTTCACAGTTTTATTTGTTTTGCAGATTTTCAATTTTAATAATTTTTTACTTGAGTAAAATTATGAACAGAGAAATGCAAATTGATATTGATTCTCCTGATTCTTCTGTTTATAGAGATATCTGATATGTGGTCCTAGTGTGCTATTTGACTCATCCACTAGCCCTAGAATAGGAGAAGCAACTACTGGATTTTGGGGTCACATTTTCTTTAATATATATTTTAGACACCATCTCACATTTGCAAGCACCCTTAGGGGCTAAACTTAACACCCCTTAAAAGACCTCATTTGAGAAACTAAACCTATTAAGGAATATACAGTGAATTCAATAATTATTTGATCCCTTGCTGATTTTGTAAGTTTGCCCACTGACAAAGGCATAAACAGTCTATCATTTTAAGCGTAGGTTAATTTTAATGTTGAGAGACAGAATATGCTAAATAATATCCAGAAAATCACATTGTATAAATAATATACATTTATTTACATTTAGCTGAGAGAAGTAAGTATTTGATCCCCTAAAACCATAAAGAGTTCTGACTCCTACAGACCAGTTAGATGCTCCTAATCAATGTGTTACCTGCATTAACCCCTTAACGACCTTGGGCGTATGAGTACATCCCAGGGCCGCTAAGGGGCTTTGCAGGGGGATCGCTGCCGCTAACACCCGGCAGTAACAGCGCCGGCGGGTGGCTCCGCCCGCTGGCGCGGTTTTACCCATCAGGCGCTGCGGCAAAAATGGCCGTGGCGTCTGAATTAACGCCGATCGGTGCCGCGCACCGATCGGTGCGGTGATCGGCATAAGCGCAGCTATGCTGCGCCGATCCGATCACCGGGCATTGTGGTGGGGAGCCTTGGGAAGGCTCCCGTCACTTATCCTGGCCGGTTTGCCCCACTTCCGTCCGCAGACAGGAAGTGGGGAAACCGCCATCTTTGTACACCCTAATGCATTGCCTATGCAATGCATTAGGTTGTATTAACAATCGCGCCACCTAGTGGTCAAGTACCACAGGTGGCCTCAATGTTGCAGTAAGAAAAAAAAAAGTATTCAAATCACCACCCTTTCCCCATTTTACAAATAAAATCATTAAAATAATAAAAAAGTTACACATATTTGGTATTCGCCGCGTCCCCCAAAAGTCCGATCTATTAAAATATAACATAATTTATCCCGTACGCTGAACACCGTATAGAAGAAAAAAAATTCCAAACACCAAAATTGCGTTTTTTGGTCATTTTACGTCACTCAAAAAATGGAATAAAAATGATCAAAAAAGTCGCATGCATTCCAAACTGCTAGCGATAAAAAGTACACTTCAGCCCGCAAAAAATGCCACCTCACTGACGTCCGTAGGTGTTAGTACAAAAAAGTTATAGGTCGCACAAAATGGCGCCGTGGCGCAAATTTCAAAAATAGAAAAGTTTGGAATTTTTTTACGGTACCAAAACATAACGGAAACCCTACATGTTTGGTATTGCCGGATGCGTAACAAGCTGAAGAATACAGATAACACATTATATTTACCGAAGATTGAACGCCGTAAAAGCAAAATCCCCGCAAACATGGCGAAAATAATTTTTTTTTCACAATTTGTCCCACTTGGAATTTTTTTGTGGTTTCCCAGTATATTCTTTAGTATAGTGAATAACACCATTAGAAATTACATCTTGTCCCGAAAAATAAAAGCCCTAGTGTTTTATAGGGGGAAAAAAATAAAGAATTAGGTTTCAGAAGGCGAGGGGGGAAAAAACGAATGTGTCCCAAAAAAAAAACCCGGGCCATTAAGGGGGTTTAAAAAGAAGTTGTTTTAAATAGTCCCCTTTATAAAAACCCTGTCCACTCCCCAAAAATCAACTCAAACCTTTAAAACCTGGGCAAGACCAAAGAGTTTCTAAAAATGTCGGGGACAAACATAACCTGCAAAAAAGGGGAAGGGGCTACAAAACATAAGTAAGACACTGGGTGAGGTTGGAAATTTCACCTTGTGGGGTTTTTTGATCTTTAAGAAGGTGGAAATTAGCCAAAAAACTACACGGGGGAAAAAACTTGTTAATGATCTCAAGGCGCGGGAACCCCACAGTCCCCAAGAAACCATTGGTAACATATTAACCGAAGGTTTAAAATCCCGCAGCACCCTCAATCCACCAGTTCCCGAACGCACATGTCAGGCCCTCGAAGATTTTCCCAAAGAACACCTGGAAGATACCGTGAGTGATTTACAAAGGGGCTGTGGGCGTGAGACAAAAGTCGCTTTTGGCATTTTAAGCAATCATGTATTGGAAGAAAGAAAATGCTGCCTATGATCCCAAAAACACCGTCCCCCCTGTTAAGCATAGAGGTGGAAAACCCTTATGTTTTTTTGGGGGTGTTTCTCTGCTAAAAGGAACAGACAAATTCCCGTATTTAAGGGAGAATGGATGGAGCCATAAAATCCTCAGTGAAACCCCCTTTCTTACACCAGAATGTTTAAAAAAGGGCCCCTGGCTGGGTCTTCCCGCAAGACAATGACCCAAATCAAAAGTCAAGGCAACAAAAAATGGCTCGAAAAAAAACCTTATATTCCAAAACCCTTATCCCCTTGAAAATTTATGGAGGACCAAACTCCCCAGTTCCAAGGGACAGCCCCAAAAAACTTGATGATTTGCAAGGAGGAATGGGCCAAAAATTTCCCCCTGACTTTGTGCGCAAACCTAACATCAAATTTAAAAAAACGTCTGACTGCTGTGCTTTCCAACAAGGGTTTTGCCACCAAGTTTAAAGGAACCTTTCCATAGTTTGTGTCAGACATGCTGTTTCCAGCGCTGTGACCCCTTTTTCTGTAAAAATTTTGTATTTTAGAGTATTTAATGCCATCTCTGATTTTCAGCCAGAAAGAGTAATTCAAAGAGTCAGTTTTTTTCAAACCTCGCCCTCTGGGGGCCCCCACCCTGCA
>JAODAL010015860.1:0-82480 GCA_025379985.1 Phyllomedusa bahiana
CCAGCCTAAAAATCCCACTCAAAACGAGACCTACACAAACTGGCTATAACAACCCCAAGGTTTTTCAAAATCAGGGAAAAACACCGGCACCCTTCGTCCCTTCTCCCCCTACCAATCATATAACCACAAACTGCCTGTTTCACCACGAAATCTTTCATTACATACTGTTCCCTGAACAACTTGAAACCAAAAGCCAAACCCACAAGAAAATGCATCACACTAGACAGCAACCAACCCTCTTTATTCGCCCAAGCCAACCAGCACAACAAAGTCCCAACCTTATCCTCATACGAAACCACCTCGCCCAAGTATCAATCCAGTCAACCCAACTGCGCCAAGCAGCCCGATAAGCCGCCCAATTGCCATCCAATAAAGATCCTCAATTCAGGTTCTCTGTGACTCGGAGACCATGTTCCAAAGATGACTGGGACAATCTTCGCCCTTGCCCGCCACCTCTGGGGCCAAGGTGCGGAAACGATCCCACTGAAAGCAAGAGAGAGAATCAGCTAAAGAGTTCTTCACTCCCGGCATATGCTTAGCTAAGACCCACGCATACAATGACAAAACACAAGAACATGAAATGCCAGAGCAGCCGAACCACTGGAGGGGAAGATGCCGACAATCTATTGATCGCCTGAACAACACCAAAATTATCACAATGAAAGCGAACCCTCCTATCACGAAAGGTGTCCCCCCACAATTCCACCACCACCACCACCACAATAGGGAACAGCTCCAACAAAGCCAGTTTCTTGACTAAACCGGACCTCTTCCACGCCTGTGGCCATGGACCGGCATACCATCGGCCACCACAATAGGCACCAAAGCCTGAACTACTCGCCGCATCTGTGAAAATATCAATTTCTGCGTTAGACACCAACACCTCCAAGATAAGAGAGTGACCATTATATAAACTCAGAAATTTATTCCACACCGATAGGTCCGCCCGAAGGTCACTCGTCAACCATACAAAATGATGAGGGGCCCGGATGCCAGCAGTCACGCTTGCCCACCAGCGGCAGAAAATCTCCCGATCGGCATGATCCGACAAGCAAAAATGTACTTCCCCAACAATGACTGCAGGTCCCACAGCAGTATGTTTCGTAATCGGTATGAACGCCTGACCAGCTTCCGTAAAGGACCCAATTTGTCTTCTGGTAATCTGCATTCCATATAAACTGGATCAATGCAAATACCCAAGAAACTCAAACAAGTGACTGGACCTACCATTTTTTCCGGCACCAACGGAACCCCAAAATGTCCCTCTCCCCATTCGATCGCATGCAAAAGAGACGAAAAAACTGAAGACTCTGGCGGACCCACACAAAAGACGTCATCCAAATAATGAATGACCGACGACAAGCCCAACACAGCCCGAACCAAACAGGAACGAACTGCCTCAAAATATGTGCAAGAAATGGAGCAACCCATTGGTAGACAACGGTCCACAAAATACTCGTTCTCCCAACAACAACCCAATAAATGCATACTTTCCGGGTGGGCTGGCAACAGGCGACAAGCTGATTCGATGTCCGTTTTTGCCATCAATGACCCCCTCCCATTCAAACGCACCAATCACACCACCGCATCAAACGACGTATACACCACTGAACAAAGCTCTGGTGCAATGCCGTCATTCACCGATTGCCCTGTAGGAAATGAAAGGTGATGTATAAGCCTGAACTAATTTGGCTCCTTTTTAGGGACAACCCCCAACGGTGAAACTATTAAGTCTGGAAAGGGAGGGGAATTAAACGGACCCACCATTATATCCAACACAACTTTCTTTTTCAATTTATCACCCACCACGCTTGGATAATCGTAGGCAGACTTCAAATTCCACAACGAAGGGGGGACCTGATGAGGCAGGGCTGGGATCTGAAAACCGTGCAAAAATATCGCCGTATCCCGATCTCCAAACCTACTTAGAAACAGTTCCATCTCGCGCAACTTCACCGGAGTCACTCCCTTAGCCAGTGCCCAACGACCCTTTTCCTCTCTCTTTTTTGAAACAGCGTGCTGCTCCATGCGAGGTGCCACTACAGAAGGAACAAACATGCTTGAAAAGGCAACTGGACCCATACTTGCACTGCCCGTCGTTGAACTGCCAACACACAACTTTTCACAGATTTTCCATAGAAAAAAATTCTATTTCTAAACCTAGTTGGCTGTTGCAAAGTATAGGAATTCAAGAACACTGTTGATTTGGTGTCATGGTTCCTCCATAAGACCACAATTCACAGATATTCCATAGAAAAAATTCTGTTTCTAATCCTAGTTGGTTGTTGCAAAGTATAGGCAGTCAAGAAAACTGTTGATTTGGTGTCAGGGTTCTTCCATAACAGTAGCACACGATCAACTAAAGAAGCTATCAAAGGGGACACTTTTGATCAAAACTGCTCAAGCCACCTCCGAACTTCAACGGGATCTCAAGGCAGGTGGTCCTACACTATTGATTCCTACACTATTGTTACCTCTCGTTTGGGTCCTTTCCAGACCTCCATAATCCAGGGAATGAAGGCACCAGCTTACAAGTTACACCGCACTGATTAAAAAGCCTGTGAAAGTGGGTTGAGTGCAAAAAACCAAAATGGAGGCAGCCACTTCTCCACATACAGACTAGAAACAGTATATGGTTCTTCACATCAAAAAAACACTTTTGAAAAAAGGGTCCCGTTGAGGTTCGGAGGTGGCTTAAGCAGTTTTGATCAAAAGTGTGAACTGAGAACCTCAAAAGTTTTTTCATGTATTCTAGATAGTAGAAATGCTTTTTCAAAGATTCCTATGTCCCCTTTGATAGTTTCTTTAGTTGATAGTGTGCTACTGATTTTGGAATGTGTATGTATGTTACAGCCCACCAGTATGCACCTATGCTTATTTTTTTCAAAAGGGTTTTTTTGATGTGCAGAACCGTATACTGTTTCTAGGGTTTTCCAGAAGACCAAATTTGACAGATATTCCATAGAAAAAATGGTCCATGACTACCTGCGGCTCAACCCCGATGTTTTTGGATTTGGTCCCGACCCAATCAACTTCTGGGTGTCCAAACTGGATGAATGGTTAGAGCTTGCTCGAAACGCCGTAGGAGTTTTATTCTGCCCAGCAGCCAGCGTTATCTCGGAAAACACAGCTGGCGGGGTGATAACTGATAAACGTATCCATCTTTCTCCTTAGAATTTGGATCGTTTCACATTTATCAAAATGAATTAAGCGTGGATCTGTGATGATTTTGTTGCCCCGGTTGCCGATGTTAACAACTAGTAAACTATAGCACCTCTTCTTTACAATGCGAAATACACATTAGACATTGAAAAAAATCAATGGTCCTATTGAAAAAAATCTTATTCCAAATACTCATTTCTTCATGGAAATTTTATTCTGAGTGTCCATAAGGTCATTTTTGCTGGTTTTTGGGGTCAGGCCACTGTAAAAGACACCAACAGTAAAGGTCCTATTGACAAAAGTCTTATTTCAAACACTCATTTCTTCTTGCTAATTTTATTCTGAGTGTCCATAAGGTCATTTTTGCTGGTTTTGGGGTCAGGCCACTGTAAAAGCGGTGCCAGGGGTGCTAATAGGGCAGTACTCCTGTCTGTGGCCCTAATCAAAAAAGGGGCCCAGTGATATATTAAAAATAGGAACTTATCGCTTCTCGTCCTCTGGGCTAAGATCAAGTGTAATATCTGTTCTTATCAGTTTAATATCTGATACGTTCCCTATCTGGGGACCATATATTAAATGGATTTTTGGACCGGGGAGGTGGAAAAAGAGCTTGCTCTGTCCACTCCATGCATTGACCTGGTATTGCAGTATTTCCAGGACCGGTGCACCTCCCTTTAAAAAAAAAAAAAAAAAAAGGAACTAGTAATGGGTGGGGGCCCCTTTTGATTTAGCTGCATGGGGTCCGGAAATGGTTAATAGATGACTGACTGCAGCCCTGGCTACCACCACACCCACTATAACTACGGCCCTGCCAGCTGAACCTCCGTGTTCCCCGTTGGAATGTGCTTGCTGCCACCACATATATGACATGTTCTTGGGACCTAGTGCAAAAAGTGATAGGGGGCTCCTGCCAGTTACCATGTGCCATTTCCAATACCGGTGTCTTCTTATGTGTCAAAGGGGCCTCGTAGCAGCTGCTACCGCTGTACCTGCTATAGCTACGCTGTCCTCATCTTTTTACTTAGCCATTGAAAGGAATGAATTATTTTAGCCTGCGAATCTTTTTCTGTGGCTCTTAGAGCCAAATTGTCTTGACTAAGATGTACCATGTATCTAGTTTACTGTTATGGATGGCAATTGTGGCTTCTCCTCACCTGTATAGGTACAAAAATTAACCTGATCGGCGATTGATCGAGATCAAGATAGGAAATCGGCACAATTTTCTTTAAAATCGACAATAGATCTAGATTTTTTTTTAGTGATCGCTCATCTCTACAGAGAACATTTCAATTATACCCAACGAAAACGAAACCCAGGCAAAAATGTATTGTCTCACATTCCACATAGAATCTTTTTTGGGTTTCCCAGTATATTATATGGCACGGTGAGTGGACCCATTAAAAAGTATACTTTATTCTGCCCAAAAAAAGCTATCATCAATCAGAGCTCATAGCAACCAATCAGAGCTCATAGTAAATAATCAGAGCTCATAGCAACCACTCAAAGATCATAGCAACTAATCAGAGTCCATAGTAACCAATCAGAGCTCATAACAACCAATCAGAGTCCATAGTAACTAATCAGAGCCCATAGCAACCAATCAGAGCTCATATCAACCAATCAGAGTCCATAACAACCAATCAGAACCCATAGCAACCAATCAGAGCTAACAGCAATCAATCAGAGCTTATAGTAACTAATCAGAGCCCATAGCAACCAATCAGAGCTCATAGCAACCAGTCAGAGCTAACAGCAACCAATCAGAGCTCATAGCAACCAATCCGAGCTCATAGTAACTAATCAGAGCCCATAGCAACCATTCAGAGCTCATAGCAACCATCAAAGACAGTCTTAGACCTAGACAGTTTTCATACAAGAGGCCCTTAGTTATTTCCTCATGATACATGTGTAAAGCAAACAATAGTGTAATCACTAAATACATCAAGTTTATTTTAACGGAAATACTTTGCATTTTCTGGAAATTCTATTTAACCAGTTTTTCTTCCTTTTTTTTTACATGGGAAAGTCTACATTGCACACAGGAATGTTTCCTTGTAGGCACAGTGCATTCAGCACGCACATTTCACATCTTATATTTCAGTGTTGTGTTTTATCGTGCTATTATAATGCTGAGGCCATGCTTAGATACTGAGGTTGGAAGCACGTTTGCACCTACATAGATACAGGTTGGACTACAGAGCTGCCATCAGAGCAATATTGGCAGTAAACCTGATCAATTGCAATAAAAAAGGGGCCCACTGACAACAGGGCAGAATAGGAGCTGGTGGGCTGTATGCTTGTATGGGGCCCCGAATTTACCAATGGCAGCCCCAGTGGTATAGCCAGAGGCTCATGGGCCCTGGTGCAAAACTTCAGCTCCCCCACTCACCGGACAATGGCTCTTCATGGCTGAGAGCACTACAGCAGGTTTCCTACTTTGGGTGATGGATGCCTGCGATGTAGAAACCCCTTACTAACATTGGACATACAGTTGAAACCAGAAGTTTCCATCCACTATATAAAAAGCCCCATCTGCAGGTTTTTCTCACTCTCTGACATGAAATCAGAATAAACCTTCCCCGTTTTAGGTCAATTAGGAACCAAAATTATTTCTATTTGCCAAATGCAAGAATAATGGGAGAATTTTTGAGGCATTTTTATTACTTTCTGCAAAATCAAAAATTTCCATACACTAGGATTACTCTGCCTTTAAACTATTTGGGACAGCCCATATGATGAGGTCAGGTGTTTAGAAGCTTCTGATAGGTTTATTGGCAACATCGAAGTTAAAGACAAACCAGTGGATGTATTTTAGTGCACACCAGAAATACACTGCTGCTGTGTGTAACATCATGGGAAAGTCTAAAGAAATCAACCAAGATATCAGGAAGAGAATTGTGGACTTGCATAAATCTGGATCCTCCTTGGGTGCAGTTTCCAGATACCTGAAGGTGCCTTGTTCATCTACACAAACAATTATATGCAAGTACAAACAAGATGGGAAGGTCCAGCCATCATAACGCTCAGGAAGGAGACAACCCAAGAACAAAAGCAAAAGAACTTGTGAAAATGCTGGTGGAAACTGATAACATTGTGTCATTATCCACAGTGAAACGAGTACTGTATCAACATGGGATGAAAAGCCACTCTGCCAGGAAGAAACCATTACTCCAAAAGAAACATAGAAAAGCCAGATTCATGTTTGCAAATGCACAGGAACAAAGACCTACATTTTTGGAGACATCTCCTGTGGTCTGACGAAACTAATATTGAACTGTTTAGCTATAATGTTTGGAGGAGAAAGGGAGAAGCTTGGAAGCCTAAGAACACCATCCCAACTGTGAAACACAGGGATGGTAGTATCATGTTTTGGGGTTGTTTTGCTGCAGGAGGGACTGGTGCACTTCACAAAATAGATTAGCAATCCTATTACTTCCTGCTCTGGGCAGGAAGCAATAGAACTACAAAATGGATGAAGCAATCAGAGTTGCCTTTTCCCACAAAGCCGTCACAGCAGTCATATTTTCCGCCACTAAAGTATATATAACTGTGATTGCACAAGGGTCTGTTCTGGTGAAATTGTTTTTAAAAGATTTGTAAGTGACATAGGAAAGGGTTTGGTAGTTAAGGTTTGCCTATAGCTAAATGCCATAGAAGAAGGTTTTGTAGGTAAGGTTTGCATGTAGGTAAGTGACATAACAGAAGGTTTAATTAGTAAGGTTTGCATGTAGGTTAGTGACATCAGAAAAGGTCTGGTAGGTAGAGTTGCCTGTAGGTAAGTGACAAAGGAGAGGGCTTGGTAGGTAGTGGTTGCCTATAGGTAAGTGACATATGAGAAGGTTTGGTAGGTAAGACTTTCCTGTAGGTATGTCACCTACGGTTTTCCTGTAGGTGTGTGAAATAGGAAAAGGTTTGGTAGGTAAGGTTTTCCTGTAGGTAAGTGACCTAAGAAAAGATGTGGTTGGTAAAGTTTGCCTGTAAGTAAGTAAGTGACTTAGGTGAAGGTTTGGTAGGTAAGGTTTTCCTGTAGGTAAGTGACCTAAGAAAAGGTGTGGTTGGTAAAGTTTGCCTGTAGGTAAGTAACTTAGGAGAAAGTTTGGTAGGTAAGGTTTTCCTGTAGGTATGTGACATAGGAAAAGGTGTGGTTGGTAAAGTTTGCCTGTTGGTAAGTGACTTAGGGGAAGGTTTGGCCAGTAAGGTTTCCCTGTAGGTAATAGGATTTTTAATTCTAGAAGCTACTTTAACATGGAGAATAATTTAGCTTTACTGTGTAGATGTTCAAAACAATGGAAACTGTAGATCAATGTTTCCAAATGTAAATAACGCACTTGGGGGACGTGTATCTGACCTCATATCATTAGTTCTGTATTATTCAGGACATCAGAGGAGGGAGAGTGTGACCCGCTGTAAAGAGCTCTAGTGAGACATCATCTGCAATACTAAGGTCCGTCCTGGAGACCTCAGCTACAAAAAGCAGTAAAACTGTATCTGTTACCGAAAGCAACAAAGCAGAGCCCATAGTAACCAATCAGGGCTCAGCTTTCATTTCATATAGGGCTCTGGAAAAATAAAAGCTGAGCTCTGATTGGTTGCTATGGGCTCTGATTGGTTGCTATGAGCTCTGATTGGTTGCTATGTGCTCTGATTGGTTGGTATGAACTCTGATTGGTTGCTATGGGCTCTGATTGCATAAGAAATATGTGCACTGTAGAAAAATTCTCTCCCCGAGATACTCAGGAAAGAAAAAGATCCCCAGGTGCACAATAAACTGGGAAAAGAACAAAGCGCAGCTGAGATCTTAAAAATACCGTACCACTCTAAATAAACAGTGGAGGTCAAGTGCTCACCTATTGCGGCTGTACAAATTACGGTACAGCACGCTTGGTCGCTTGTGTCACCTCCACTGCGGTGGTTCTGGTTGTAGAGGCTGCTCCAAAAATCCCCGCCTTCGATGTCCACGCGGGACTCCAAGGAAACACACGGCAAACGGATATCCAAATAACTGAAAAGTTCTCGGGACAAGGGGAAATGTGCTAGAGCGCTCAAGGGAATAAAAACTATCTAAGAAATAATAGTTTATTTTAAATGAACATTACGCGTTTCGCAAGTTAAACACTCAGATGTATCAACTGCTCAATTCAAACAAAACTTTATATACATTCTAATCTAAACACTAATTAAAACCAGATTAGATAATAGATTCAATCTGCATGTTAATTATAAACAACAACTCATCGATTAGTTGACTACTCACTAGTCCATTGATTAAGATTCATTCATAAAAGTTCATTCATAAAACATATATCATAGAACTATATAAACTGTTTAAAATAATATTTAAAAAACATTACTCTTTAAAACTGTAAATTTCACCAATGATAAAACAACTAGAAGGGTAATAAAAATTATATATATATATCAGATTAATCAATAAATGCCAGGCTCCAAAAAAAGATTTTTTACACCACGGATTCAAAAATTTCGTTCAATCCGTGTGGTTTTAGTGTATTTAATTTATAAATCCAATACATCTCACGGCTACTCAATTTCTTTATTCTGTACCGAACAGAATAAAGAAATTGAGTAGTGTTTAGATTAGAATGTATATAAAGTTTTGTTTGAATTGAGCAGTTGATACATCTGAGGAAGCGAGTGTTTAACTTGCGAAACGCATAATGTTCATTTAAAATAAACTATTATTTCTTAGATAGTTTTTATTCCCTTGAGCGCTCTAGCACATTTCCCCTTGTCCCGAGAACTTTTCAGTTATTTGGATATCCGTTTGCTATGGGCTCTAATTGGTTGCTATGGGCTCTGATTGGTTGCTATGAGCTCTGATTGGTTACTATGGGCTCTGATTGGTTACAATGCTGTGAGCTCTGATTGGTTACTATGGGGATTGATCGATTGCTATGGGCTTTGATTGTTTGCTATGAGCTCTGATTGGTCGCTATGGGCTCTGATTGGTTGCTATGAGCTCTGATTGGTTGCTATGGACTCTGATTGGTTGCTATGGGCTCTGATTGGTTGCTATGGGCTCTGATTGGTTGCTATGGGCTCTGATTGGACACTATGGGATCTGATTGGTCGCAATGGGCTCTGATTGGAGGCTATGGGCTCGGATTGGTTGCTATGAGCTCTGATTGGTTGCTATGAGCTCGGGTTGCTATGGGCTCTGATTGGTTGCTATGAGCTCTGATTGGTTGCAATGAGCTCTGATTGGTTGCTATGGGCTTTGATTAATTGCTATGAGCTCTGATTGGTCACTATGAGCTGTGATTGGTAGCTATGGGCTCTGATTTGTCGCTATGAGCTCTAATTGATCGCTATGAGCTCTGGTTTCTATGAGCTCTGGTTGCTATGAGCTCTGATTAGTTGCTATGGGCAACACAGACAGTCTTACTTTTAGACAGTTTTCATACGTAAGGCCCATTACAAAAATTGAACAGGTCCAATACCAGGATACAAAAATGGTGGACGGTCTCAAACATACTGTAAAACTTATCAGGAATGACTAAAAGAACTCCATTTGTATAACCTGGAGCAAGAAGGTGGGACGTGATCGAAATCTTTACGACCGCCTGCCGTCTTTTGACGTCGCTGCAGACATTGGGGTTTGTAGCTCCCGGTGCCACAGCTGCACAGAGAACAGAGTTGTACTTCACAGCCCTGTTCCCAGCACAGCCTCTGCAAGTGCCAAGGAGTAGGGGAAACCTCCGCTCCCCGGCGTTTAACCCATTGATTGTCGCGGTTCGTGACCACAGCATAATCAAAGGGCTATCCCTTGCTCTGTCGGGTGATCGGGACTCCAGTGACCCGACATAGCCCGGGGAATAGCTGCGCAGCAAGCCCTTGGGACCTAGAGCAGCCCCAGGTCTGTCTGTGTAACAAGCCAGTTATCAAGGCAGACTCTGTGCTGCCCTGATCGCAGCCTGTGTTATACTGACACAGATTATAATGTATTAGCATATATGAATATGCTAATACATTACTAAGTGTAAAAAAAAAATGTAAAACAGTTATCTGTTCATCGGATTTAAAAAAAAAAGTAAAAAACATTAAAAAAGTGTAGAAGAAAATTAATAAAAAATAATAGAATAAAATGTTTAATAAAAAATAATGCATTGCATTACTCACACACAAAAAAAAACTACACATATTAGGTATCCACACACATGACCGTAATAACCTGTAGAATGAATCTAACAAGTTAAGTGTGAAATGTGAATGGTGTAAAAAAAAAATTAAAAAATACAAACAAAAAAAATTCAAAGTACAACCCTGGTCTCCTATTTTCCCAGACTTGAACCCAATTGAGCATGTGTAGGGCCCCTGGATGGTGGTGTTGGTTCTATGGACCCTCCAGCAGCTGTGGGAGCCCCTGGATGGTGGTGTTGGCTCTATGGACCTTCCAGCAGCTGTGGGGCCCATGGATGGTGGTGCTGGCTCTATGGACCTTCCAGCAGCTGTGGGGCCCATGGATGGTGGTGTTGGCTCTATGGACCCTCCAGCAGCTGTGGGAGCCCATGAATGGTGGTGTTGGCTCTATGGACCCTCCAGCAGCTGTGGGAACCCTGGATGGTGGTGGCTCTATGGACCCTCCAGCAGTTATGGGGCCCCTGGATGATGGTGTTGGCTCTATGGACCCTCCAGCAGCTGTGGGGTTCCTGGATGGTGGTGTTGGCTCTATTGACCCTCCAGCAGCTGTGGGGCCCCTGGATGGTGGTGTTGGCTCTATGGACCCTCCAGCAGCTGAGGAGCTCCTGGATTGGGGTGTTGGCTCGATGGGCCCTCCAGAAGCGGGGGGAGGCCCTGGATGGTGGTGTTGCCTCTATGGAGCCTCCCGCAGCTGTGGTGTCCATGGATGGTGGTGGTGGCTCTATGGACCCTCCAGCAGCTGTGGGAGCCCCTGGATGATGGTGTTGGCTCCATGGACCCTCCAGCAGTTGTGGGGCCCATGGATGGTGGTGTTGGCTCTATGGACCCTTCAGCAGTTGTGGGGCCCCTGGATGGTGGTGTTGGCTCTATGGACCCTCCAGCAGCTGTGGGGCCCCTGGATGGTGGTGGTTGCTCTATGGCCACTCCAGCAGCTGTGGGAGCCCCTGGATGGTGGTGTTGGCTCTATGGACCCTCCAGCAGCTGTGGGGCCCTGGATGGTGGTGTTGGCTCTATGGACCCTCCAGCAGCTGTGGGAGCCCCTGGATGGTGG
The DNA here is from genome assembly GCA_025379985.1 of Phyllomedusa bahiana. NCBI lineage: Eukaryota > Metazoa > Chordata > Amphibia > Anura > Hylidae > Phyllomedusa > Phyllomedusa bahiana. Next base: position 11,372 of record JAODAL010015860.1, read on the forward strand.
TGTTGGCTCTATGGACCCTCCAGCAGCTGTGGGGACCCTGGATGGTGTGTTGGCTCTATGGATCCTCCAGCAGCTGTGGGGCCCCTGGATGGTGGTGTTGGCTCTATGGACCCTCCAGCAGCTGTGAGATGGAGTCAGCTCCAGATACCCGTGACAACCTACCAGGACTTTATTGGGTCACTCCCAGATCATCTAGCTTCTGTCCGTGCTGCACACGGTGGATATTAGCTGCTGGTCATTATAATGTGACGGTGTATAAAGTTACCACAGATGAATAATAGAGCTTGTTCACCCTGCTGTATTACAGATCATTATTGAATGGATTGATATGATATTGATATAACTTGTTAATTGCCCATGATGTACTGTACTGTACTTATTATTTGGAAGTGGATGGAGGTGTTTTGTCTCATGGATCCATAAAAATCATAACTTATGTTCCATCACATACCATGCTTGCCATGCTTGCATGAATGTATCACACCAGTGTTGGACTGGGGTGTCTGGGATCACCAGTGGAGTTAATTCTTGGGTTGCTATGGGCAACAAAGTGGAGTTGATTCCTGGGCTCCACCAGTGGAGTTGACTCTTGAGGCCCACCAGTGGAGTTGATTCTTGGGGCCTACCAGTGGAGTGGATTCCTTGGGGCCAACCAGTGGAGCTGATTCTGGGGGCCAACCAGTGGAGCTGATTCTGGGGGCCCACCAGTGGAGCTGATTCTGGGGGGCCCACCAGTGGAGCTGTTTCTGGGGGCCCACCCGTGGAGGCGGTTCGTGGGGCCCAACAGTGGAGTTGATTCCCTGGGGCCCACCAGTGTAGTGGTTTCCTTGGGGCCCTCCAGTGGAGTTGATTCCTGGGCCCACCAGTGGAGTTTATTCTTGGGGCCCACCCGTGGAGTTGATTCCTGGGGCCCACCAGTGGAGCTGATTCTGGGGGCCACCAGTGGAGCTGATTCTGGGGCCTGCCCTACAACTACAGTACATGACTGTTTTTGCCTTTTTTTTCTCTGCCTTTCCCAAGGTTGCATATGCAATTGAAAGGCAACTCCAGGCCTGTCATGCTAAGAGACCCACTAAGGGATTCCCCTGTTCCCCTGTGGGCCAGTCCGAGCCTGTATCACATCATATGGTGGCACTCAAAGTGTCCATGGTTCTGTAATACAAACCCATAGTAATTTCTTATGGCACCGTATAGGCTTAGAGAGGGTTTCAATTACATGTGAGTTGATGTCATAGGGTTTTTTGTAACTAAAGCATGTCCAGAAGTCAATGGGAATTTATTTATGTTAACTACTTATATAGCCCTAACATATTCCACAGCGCTGTACAGAGATTGTCATCACTCACATCAGTCCCTGTCACCACTAGGACATACTGTATAAATTCCAAATTAACCTATCAGTATCTTTATTTATGGATGAAATTAAACTACTTGAAGGAAACCCTCTCAAACATGGAGAGAGCATACAAATTCCATGCAGATGTTGTCCTTGGTAAAGCAACTCAACCACTGAGCTGCTTATCCCTAAGGCTTCTCAACAACTAAAATGACTTTAACAGTTGTCTAGCATAAGAAGAGTGTGGCTGGGGAGAGAGTGAAGTAGATAAAAAATAAAAGTCTCAGAACTTCCATAGAACAGAATGAAAATTTGTGTGTACCTACACACATTTGGGGGCCCATTCCCGAGATAAGTGCAGGTCCCTTAGGTAGGACTCCTATCAGACTTTGAAGGCATAGCCCAGCGATACGCAATCAAAGTCCAGGGTAGGAATACCCCTTTAAGAATACAGATGCTACAGGTATGTATTTTATTTCTTGGCATTTATGGGACACTTTGGGCCTTATGTATGAAAACTGTCCAGCAGTAAAACTGTCTTTGTTGCCCATAGCATCCAATCAGCTCAAAGCAACCAATCAGAGCCCATAGCAACCAGTCAGAGCCCATAGTAACCAATCAGAGCTCACAGTCACCAGTCAGAGCCCATAGCAACCAATCAGAGCCCATAGCAACCAGTCAGAGCCCATAGTAACCAATCAGAGCTCACAGTCACCAGTCAGAGCCCATAGCAACCATTTAGAGCTCACAGCCACCAGTCAGAGCTCATAGTGACTAATCAAAGCCCATATCAACCAATCAGAGCCCATAGCCATCAATCAGAGACCATAGCAACCAATCAGAGCTCATAGCAACCAATCAGAGCCCATAGCCACCAATCAGAGACCAGAGCAACCAATCAGAGCCCATAGCAACCAATCAGAGCTCATAGTAACCAATCAGAGCGCAGCTTTCATTTTTCTAGAGCACTATGTGAAAATATGAAATGAAAGCTGAGCTCTGATTGGTTGCTGTGGGCTCTGATTGGTTTCTATGGGCTCTGAATAATTGCTATTGCTCTGATTGGCTGCCATGAGCTCTAATTGGTTGCTATTAGCTCTGGTTGCTATGAACTCTGATTGGTTGCTATGAGCTCTGATTGGTTCCTATGAGCTCTTATTTGTTGCTATGAGCTCTGATTGGTTGTTATGAACTCCGATTGGTTGCTGTGGGCTCTGATTGGTTGCTATGAGCTTGATTGGTTGCTATGGGCTCTGATTGGTTGCTATGGGCTCTGATTGGTTGTTATGAGCTGTGATTGGTTGCTGTGGGTTCTGATTAGTTGCTATGGGCTCAGATTGGCTGCTATAGGCTCTGATTGGTTGCAATGACTCTGATTGGTGCTATGGGCTCTGATTGGTGGCTATGGGCCTTTGATTGGTTGCTATGAGCTCTGATTAGTTGCTATGAGCTCTGATTGGTTGCTATGAGCTCTGATTGGTTGCTATGAGCTCTGATTGGTTTGCTATGGGCTCTGATTGGTTTGCTATGGGCTCTGATTGGTCGCTATGGGCTCTGATTAATTGCTATTGCTCTGATTGGTTGCTATTAGCTCTGGTTGCTATGAACTCTGATTGGTTGCTATGAACTCTGATTGGTTGCTATGAGCTCTGATTGCTATGGGCTCTGATTGGTTGCTAATGGTTCTGATTGGTTGCTATGGGCTCTGATTAGTTGCTATTGGCTCTGATTGGTTGCTATGGGCTCTGATTAGTTGCTATTGGCTCTGATTGGCTGCTATGGGCTCTGATTAGTTGCTATTGGCTCTGATTGGTTGCTATGGGTTCTGATTGGTTGTTATGGGCTCTGATTGGCTGCTATGAGCAACAAAGACAGTCTTACTGTGTGACACATGGACGCAATGACATGCCGCACATACCGATGCCAGCCGTCTTCTGTTTAAAAAGAGGTTTTCTAACTTTTTTTTTTAAATGGAATTCTTCTTCCTTTTAAAAGTTAAAAAAACCTTATACCTGCCTCTCCTCCCACCTTGGATCCAGCACTGCACCGTCCTCACTCTCCACCGGTCTTCTACTTTCTTCTGGTTTTTTCTCCAACTGGATGTTACCATTCCAGCCGTTGATTGGTTGCAGCGATCACAGGCCATTGGTTCATATCACCGTTTGGAAGTCAGTGCTCTGATTGGTGATGGTGGTGTCCCGTTCAGATACTGGCGGAGAGAAAGGACGGGTCAGCATAAAAGAAAAGGTGAGTATATAAGTTTATTTTTTAAAAGGGCAGAAGTATTCCATTTAAAACATTTTAAAAATTAGTTGGAGAACCCCTTTAATTACATATCCATATATATTATATATTATTATAAACTATGAAGCTATCAGTGAAAAAAACGCCACGAACCAATAATCTGTAAATACAATACGTTTACAGTATATACACACATTGTATTATATTACATTGTACATTTTTATACCTCTGGGGCGCAGGTTAGGAAAATCCTTTTCATATATTTCCTTCCACATTTAGCTTTTACATTGTGACGTCACCGGTCTCTGGGGTCTCCTCCTCCTTCTGGTCACCAGGACGTTGTTTTCTTGTTTTCATCCTAAGATTACAATAATAGGGATATGTCATCTAATTAGCTTGCAGAGTCCCATTACACAGCACCTACCTGCAGACACTATAGACCGGTGACCCCTCCCCGAGCTTCACGCTTGCATGATTTATAAGACTCCTCATGCTATAGAATAGCAGTAAGAACCTGATCTCGGATACCTGTGAACAGACGACTCTGCAAACGACAAGGTAAGACTATCACCTGCTCAGCTTCTCTTCATCAATGGAACTTTGCAACTATGTAGCTATTTTATATTAGCATTACCAAAAGATCTATATAATAATAGCAACAAAGTCACATATTAGCTGCAAATGTATGTGATTCAGTTATATAGCGCCGTACAGAGATTGCCATTAATCACATTAGTCTGTGTCTCCATCGGGGTGCACTCTATATTCCAGATTTATCTATGTTTTTGGAGTGGGGGGAAAACCAGTGGAAACATGGGGAGAACATACAAACTCCTTGCGAATGTTGTTCTTGGTGGGATATGAACCCAGGACCTCAGTGCTGCAGGGCAACATTGCTAACCACTGAGTCATTGTGCTACACTCTCCTAACCACTGAGCCAACGTGCTAGTCCGTGATAACCACTAAGCCACAGGGCTACACTGTGTCATCATACTGCACTGTGGTAACCACTGATATGAACGGTACTAACCACTGAGCCACCATGCTCTACTGTACCAACCACGGAGCCACAGTGCTGCACTGTGCTAGCCACTGAGCCACAGCGCTGGACTGTGATAAGCACTGAGTCATTGTACTACAGCGTGCTAACTATTGAGCCACCGTGCTATTGAGCCACCGTGCTGCACTGTGCTAACCACTGAGCCACCGTGCTGGACTGTGATAAGCATTGAGTCATCATGCTAGACCGTGCTAGCTAGTGAGCCCCCTGGCTGCATTGTGCTAACCACTGAGCCACAATGCTGTACTGTGCTAGCCACTGAGCCACCGTGCTGTACTGTGCTAGCCACTGAGCCACAGTGCTGGACTGTGCTAGCCACTGAGCCACCATGCTGGAGTGTGATAAGCACTGAGTCATCGTACTACACCTTGCTATCTATTGAGCCACCGTGCTGAATTGTGCTAACCACTGAGCCACCATGCTGTACTGTACCACCCACTGAGCCACCGTGCTGCACTGTGCTAACCACTGAGCCACCGCGCTGGACTGTGATAAGCACTGAGCCATCATGCTAGACCGTGCTAATTAGTGAGCCACCGTACTGCATTGTGCTTACTACTGAGCCACCGTGCTGCACTGTGCTAGCCACTGAGCCACCGCGCTGGACTGTGATAAGCACTGAGTCATCATGCTAGACCGTGCTAGCTAGTGAGCCACTGTACTGCATTGTGCTAACCACTGAGCCACCATGCTGTACTGTGCTAACAACTGAGTCACCGTGCTGCACTCTGCTAGCCACTGAGCCACCATACTGGACTGTGATAAGCACTGAGTTATCATACTAGACCGTGGTAACTACTGAGCCACCGTGCTGCACTGCACTAACCACTGAGCCACCCTGCTATAGTGTGCTAATCACCGAGTCACTGTGTTGCACAATAACTTTAATTAAGGTAGGTTGACACTATAAACTCATCCTCTATAAGCGATATATGTCTGAATATCTACTAGAAGGTACTAAGCCAGATACCCCATGTATTCATAGCCTGAAAAACATAGTATAATAGTCAACTTCTGACTACATTTATTCTGTGCTTGTCTTTGCACGCTTTCTTTATGGGACAGCATAGCAGATATTCAGATGTAAACAGCAGACAGGAGGTTGTTCATGGTGTGAACCTGTCCTATGAGAGTCGCTGCATGGTGTAGATATTGAAATTTTGGAAGAATCTGTTTCACAATGTGTGGCCGGTGGGTGAATGTGGGGTTCTGGTATCGTGCGGCATCAGAATTATCCATAAATACCAGAAGTCATATAAAGCTCTTTTGTTATGAGACCCTTAATGAGAGAACTATAGTCAGATTTTTGTTTTTCCTCCCAACTTCCAAGAGCAATAACTTTTTTTATTTTCCTTCTACATAGAAGGATCAGGGGATGTTATGTAATGTACTGAGGACCCTAAACAAAACTTATTTGTGAAGTAAAAGGTAAAAAAAATGCAATTGTGCCATTGCTGCGCATGTCTCGTTTCTATGGAGTTATTTTTGGTATAATGAGTGTTGTTCTCTGAGACCCGTTGATTCTGGAGATTGTCATTTTATTGTGCTGCTTAGAAAAACTTTTTGAAAAATTTGATTTGCATCGCCATTTTCTACAGCTTCAGGCTCCACTTCCTGTTCAATCTGTGGGCGGTTCTACAGCTGCAGGCTCCCACTTCCTGTTCAGGCTGTGGTGATTCTACAGCTTCAGGGTACCACTTCCTGTTCAGGCTGTGGTGATTCTACAGCTTCAGGCTCCCACTTCCTGTTCAGGCTGTGGGCCGTTCTACAACTTCAGGCTCCCACTTCCTGTTCAGGCTGTGGGCAGTTCTACACTTTCAGGCTCTCACTTCCTGTTCGGACTGTGGTCCATTCCACAGCTTCAGGCTCCCATGTCCTGTTTAGGCTGTGGGTGGTTCTACAGCAACGACCGACATTTCAGCACTGTGCTGGTTTAATGGACATTGGTGATGGAGAGTTTTTAACAGCAGGACACAGGGTCCCTGTTGAGGCTGTGGACAGTACTTCAGCTTCAGGCTCCCACTTCCTGTTTAGGCCGTGGACAGTTCTACACTTTCAGGCTCTCACTTCCTGTTCAGACTGTGGTCCATTCCACAGCTTCAGGCTTCCATGTCCTGTTTAGGCTGTGGGTGGTTCTACAGCAGCGACTGACATTTCAGCACTGTGCTGGTTTAATGGACATTTGTGATGGAGAGTTTTTAACAGCAGGACACAGTGCTACAGCTTTAAAGGGTCCCTGTTGAGGCTGTGGACAGTACTTCAGCTTCAGGCTCCCACTTCCTGTTCAGGCTGTGTGCAGTTCTACAGCTTCAGGCTCCCACTTCCTGTTTAGGCCGTGGACAGTTCTACACTTTCAGGCTCCCACTTCCTGTTCAGGCTGTGGTGATTCTACAGCTTCAGGCACCCACTTCCTGTTTAGGCTGTGGACAGTTCTACACTTCCAGGCTCCCACTTCCTGTTCAGGCTGTGGGGGGTTCTACAGCTTCAGGCTCCAACTTCCTGTTCAGACTGTGGGTTGTTCTACAGCTTCAGGCTCCCATTTCCTGTTTAGGCTGTGGACGGTTCTACAGCAGCGACTGACATTTCAGCTCTGTGCTGTATAAAGGGACATTGGTGATGAAGGGCTTTTAACAGCAGGACACAGGGCTACAGAGCTTTAAAGGATTAAAGTTTGTTAGTAAGAAACATAAACAAGCTCCTGTGCTGCTGATAAAACACAGCATGGAATTATGTCACATCCCAGCCAGGGCTGCTAAAGCAGAGGTAAGTAGTTGATAACCTAGGGAATCATGTGTACACAAGCAGGAGATAGTTGTTTCAACTCTGAAAAGAAGCAAAATCAGAAGAGCAATGTATTTGTTAATATTACCTACATGTTTAAAGCTAAACATTGTGTTGAGAATACCCCCTTTATTATATAATGGCCTTAACATGGCGGCCTACCCTATAGGACAGACTGTCAGTCCACCTCCTGCCAGCCATTGGAATATTTTAGAAATCCAGAGCAGGAGGTAAAAGTAACACCATGTCAGTCTTATGAGGAAGAACATCAGACAAAAAACTGGTTTAGGTAACAGAACATCCGCCCTTGTACAGATCCTTTTATCAACCAGGAATTTCTATTTGTTAAACCCTGATGGAAGTGAAACTCAATCCCGGACACAAAGGGCATTTGCGTCCTTACCCGCCGCCTCCAAGGTCATGGAGATGAAATGGAAAGTAGCCTCAAAGGGGCTACCTGTCCTTGTGGGGGTTCAAATTATCTTAAAAATAACAAAGGGTGCACCGAGAAAGAACATCACAACATGCCTTGCTGCTATGAAAGTGCTTTCTGATTTTATTCACAAAATGGTGTTTTTTTTTATACCTCTTTTCAAATTAGTAGATAAGGAGTATCACATGTAGCTGGCTATGAGGGTTTTATTGACACGTCCTTATCTATAGACCCCTCCTCACAGCTTCAGGAATGTCTAAACACAGGGTGTAACTTCTGACTAGGCGCCATCTTGGATTACACGACTATCTATACAAACTACTACAGACGGCCATTTTTTTTAACACATTAATAACAAAAGGTATTCTACAGCTTTTACATGCTTTTTAACTATAAAAGTATGTGCCTATTATGTATATATATATATATATATGTTATATGTGAGTATTTTAAAAAACTAATACATTAAAATAGAGAAACAAAGGTTTACACATTTATAATCTTTGCTCCCATCCACAACAGCCCCCCCTTGAGACTTTGTTCTCATTTTTATCTCTCCCTATCCTCTTTCCCTATTCCTCTTTCCCTATTCTTGTCTTTGTCGGAAGTACCTCGCCCTGACAAGGGCGGCCCCGAAGTCCTGATACGCCCTGCTCACCCTACACCTCTATGGTCTAATTTCTTTGATGAGACGTGCGGTTTTCAGAGGGGAGTAGATGACTTTCCCGGGGCACTTCTTGACATCAATGGTCTCTCATGGATTAGTGTCTTAATGTCCAAAATCTGTAGGTGTCAGGCTTTGGACAGCTGAAGGGGTTTTGGTTTGTGTCGCTGTCATCATAGAGGCCAGGCCGTGGACAAATGTTCATCATGATGGGAGTAGTCTGGTCCACAGCTTTCACAAATATTTCCTCAAACAGAGAAAGCACAAAAGACAATTAGAGCAAGAATTAGCGCACAATCAATTTTAGCAATACCTATCTGGGCAAGCATTCCCCGCCAACCCTTAAACCTGAAGTAAACCACTGTTCCCAGGGGTGATCTATGCCTGAGTTACGCCCTTTTAAATTTTTCTGAGAGATCATTGAGCTTTCTAATGGCCACAGTGACCTTCCCATTCGTCCTGTATTTTCTGGGATAAAAGTAAAGCAGGTTTCTCCTGTTTTGGGTGGACAGTGTTGTCGGTAGCAAAAGATGCAAACCCCACGGCCACCCTTTGGGCCCTTGCCCCTTTTTACTCATCAGGGACCCCCCTTGGGCCTCCTATAGCATCAATATACACATGGCGGTCGAAGCTGCCCTTTGTGGAGGCTTTCCTTCTCCTCCTGGCTCTCACTATGTCACTATCTTCTGACCCCTCACTCAATATATGGACTCCCAGGACATATATGCCTCCATCAGTCTGCTGAGGGTCTTCAATAGTTAGCGTTAGGGACATGCTTTCACCTGGTACTCCCTGTTCTCAACAGGTTCCAGTCTTTGTCAACCTCATCCTAGTGAGTAGGGGTTTCCCCTGTTTGTCTTTCCTCTTTAAGGCAATCTGTGGTCTACACCCAGGGCCGCCAACAGAAATTTCAGGGCCCCATACAGCTGAAGCACCTGGGCCCCCCCACCGCCCCGTTAAACCCCGCCCCCCGCAACCTGGTCGCCCCGCCCCCAGCAAAAAAAAAAAAAGCCGGCCTCTAGGACATAAATGCGCCCATTTTACCACATAATACAGTCTGCAAAAAAGAATTGTATGGTGTAGTACTATACCATGTGAGTCACATATCTGTCTGTCTCACATATCTGTCTGTCTCACACATCTGGCTGTCTCACATAGCATAGACACAAGGCTAAGTAGCTCCATCCATATCCCCTCCACCCACATACAATATCCCCCTCCACCCACATACAATATCCCCCTCCACCCACATACAATATCCCCCTCCACCACATACAATATCCCCCTCCACACACATACAATATCCCCCTCCACCCACATACAATATCCCCCTCCACCCACATACAATATCCCCTCCACCCACATACAATATCCCCCTCCACCCACATACAATATCCCCCTCCACCCACATACAATATCCCCCTCCACCACCAACATACAATATCCCCCTCCCGCCCACATACAATATCCCCCTCCCCACCAACATACAATATCCCCCTCCACCCACATACAATATCCTCCTCCACCCACATACAATATCCCCCTCCACCCACATACAATATCCCCCTCCACCCACATACAATATCCCCCTCCACCCACATACAATATCCTCCTCCACCCACATACAATATCCCCTCCACCCACATACAATATCCCCTCCACCCACATACAATATCCCCCTCCACCCACATACAATATCCCCTCCACCCACATACAATATCCCCTCCATGTTTCCCTTGGTCACGCACCTCACTACCTTCTAAAATAAACACCAGCAAGAAAGTAGAAGTGTAACTCCTATCACAGGGTCAGGTGTTTTCTCTTTTACTATCTGGTACACATGTACACTGCCACTATACTAACGCCGATATAACACCACCATATGGAGACTACATAGTGATCTGACACCAGCTCGGGTCACATCACATTACAGTGAATACGGCACTGATCCAGTATAGAAGTAAAATAACCCCTGAAATCAGGGACTCAACGGAGACGTTCTATCTAAGGAGTCGTTCTTTTTACCATTTATTCTTCATCCGTTCCACACCGCCAAGATGACTTGTCCCGGCCACCACTCATACCTGCAGAAAATACACACAAAAATATCTTAGAATCCCAATTTTCCAGCACCTCTTTATCTATTCCCACCTCTGTACAAACTACCCAGGGGTGGGAGAGCGGGTACAAGCCATAACTTAGAGGTCTAGTATCCTGAGGGGTTGGAGGGTGGGGAGAGGACTAACCCCATGGAGATAATGCTACAACTATGGGCTGCTGCCCTCTCAATTCTATTACCAGGTTGGTAGTCAAGACTCTAGTTAGGTAGGCAAATGGGCAGGGCCCCAGGTAATTAGACAGGCCCTAGGTCTGCCGGCCACAGGTAGGTTGGTGGGTACCTAGCTACAAGTCCCCTTTAGTTTGTAGGCGCCCAGGGCCCCCTTTATGTTTAGGTAGAACCAGGGCCCCTGTAGAGTTAGGTAGCCAGGGCCCCCTTAAGCGTTAGGCAGAGTCAGGGCCCCCTTTAGAGATAGCTAGGTAGCCAGGGCCCCCTTTAATTATAGCCAGGTAGCCAGGGCCCCCTTTAATTATAGCCAGGTAGCCAGGGCCCCCTTTAGTGATAGCCAGGTAGTCAGGGCCCCCTTTAGTGATAGCCAGGTAGTCAGGGCCCCCTTTAGTGATAGCCAGGGCCCCTTTAGTGATAGCCAAGTAGCCAGGGCCCCCTTTAATTATAGCCAGGTAGCCAGGGCCCCCTTTAGTGATAGCCAGGGCCCCCTTTAGTGATAGCCAGGTAGTCAGGGCCCCCTTTAGTGATAACCAGGTAGCCAGGGCCCCCTTTAATGATAGCCAGGTAGCCAGGGCCCCCTTTAGTGATAGCCAGGTAGCCAGGGCCCCCTTTAGTGATAGCCAGGTGCCCCCTCCTCCCCCGGGCCGTGTGGGTGCTTGAGAGGGTCCCCCCTCCACTCCCAGGCCGTGTGGGGGCTTGAGAGGGTGCCCCCTCCTCCCCCGGGCTGTGTGGGGGCTTGAGTGGGTGCCCCCTCCTCCCCCGGGACGTGTGGCTATGTGAGAAGGACCTCTCCTAGCTCACACAAACAGGGAGGAGGCACCCTCTCAAGCCCCCATTTGTGGTGGGGGGGCCATCTACCCCCCCGCATTTGTGGTGGGGGGGCCCTCTACTCCCCCCTCCCCTGGGCTGCATTTGTGGTGGGGGGCCCTCTACCGCCCCACCTCACATGCACCCAGGGGGGCCTCAAGGGCCCCCCACCACAAATGCAACCCAGGGGAGGGGGGGTAGAGGGCCCCCACCACAAATGCAGCCCAAAGGGGCAGGTTTGGAAAGGGGGGCCCCTGTGGGCAAGGGCCATCCCCCCACAATCGTGGTATAATATGGTGCTCTATGAGGAGGTCCCGGCTCCCGGCAACAGACTACACTGCAGAAATCTTCTACTTACATACTTGCACTCAGCCTGTAGCCGGAGCCGGGCCCTCCTCCTCTGTCTCCGCTGCTGCCACTGTGTAGTGTGCCCAGCGGCGGGATGCGGAACAATTTGAATTCATGAGGTTCCGCCCCCGAGAGGCGGGGCCTCACAGAATCAAATTATTCCGCATCCCGCCCACAGAGGAGGACGGCCTGGCTCCGGCTACAGCGCGCACAGGCATGTAAGTAGAAGACTCCTGTAGCGCAGCTGTGCCGGGACTCGCGAGCGGGCCCTCCTCCCAGCACCGCTCGCCCCTGCCCGGCAGTATATTTAGTTGAAGGCGCCGTAGCGGAGGCGGAGCGGGCCCTGGAGGTGGAGCACGGGCCCCTCCCGGTGCCGCTGTCCCCAGCGCTAGCGCCGACGTGACGCTCACCAGCCACCAACGGGCCCTGTGTAGAGCGCGGCGCTCGGCTGCGCCGCGCTCTACTTCTATGTGAAATAAGGGGGGCCTGCTTGAAGCGGGCCCCCTTATCTCTCCGGGCCCCATACGGGAGTACCCCCTGTACCCCCTGTATGGCGGGCCTGTCTATACCCCCCAGTCTTTTCCTGTGTTCCAACTCACAGGACCCCAGTAATAGCAAGAGGGTCCCCAGTACTCCTCCGTCACACACCAATATATGCATGGGTTGTGACCAAGAGTTAAAGCAACATAACTACTTAACATCAGTAAACACAGCATCTGCTTCATCTCTGGGGGCTGGGGCGATCTTGCAGTGTTAAGCGTGGATCCTGTTGGGCTTTCCTGCCACGTTGACTTTTTTGGTCGTGTTCTGCAGTACTTGGTACGGCCCCTCAAACCTCGGCTCTAGGGTTTTACAAAAACAAACTTCTTCACATAGACCCAGTCTCCAGGCTGTAGTTATAGGCTGCAAATCGTCTGAGTCGGGATCTGGTAATGGGAAATACTTCTAGTTTGCATTAGTGACACAACTCTTAAACCACTTCAGTCACATAAGAGGTCATAGCTGGTTTGTAGCTACAAACTGCTGAGGAAATTATGCACCTAGCTTGGGGCACTGCCTATCAGGATTCATAGGGGATAAGAGTGCTAAACGATCCCCGGGGGCGTGTGTGACTCTAACAAGCTATGGGCAGGCTGGTTGGTCAGGGCATCACATGACGTTTTTTCTTGCCACTTTAAGCGTCTGTGCTTTCAGAGGTCCCGTTCCATGTCCCCATTGCACTACTGTTGGGCTATGGCGCCGCGTGGCATAGCTCCGGTCGCCTCCCTTACTCCTTATAGCCCGTTCTTCTTCGTTCTTCTTGGGCTCCCTTCTTTTTTCCAGCTTTCCTTTTCTCCAGTGGAGCTGGTTTCTGCATCTTGGCCTGCATGTCTCTTGCAGGTTTGGTTGGTAAGTGTCGCCTCCTCCTCCACTGACAGGTCTGACTTGCTTCCCTTTCTCACCTCCTGAAGCCCGTTTGGCTTGCTTGGTAGCCAAACGTTGTTTCGTCTTCTGTATTCAGCTTCCCCATGTGGCTTGATTTTCAGGCATAGCCACTGTGGCAGCAGCAGTGCATCCTTCAGGACCTTGATTGGCTTGTCCTGTTTCATGGGGTTTCCCGCAGCCTTGAGAAAATCCTCGTGCTTCAACTAGGTCCACAGTCCATGGGCGAACCCCGAAAGGTTATCTTGAGTCCGTACATATGTTGGTTCCATTTTGCCCTCTTGCCAAACGTCATGCTGCCGGTCTTCTTGGGCTAGACTTATGCAATGGCCAGACCTCTTGCTTACAGCACTGCGTTGGATGTGCTCACTGCATATACCGTGTGAAATCGTCCTGCACTGTCATGCAAAGCTGGATTCCATCCACAAAAAGAATCATATCCGGGTTCAAATGAAATTGTCAAATACTTCATCATTTCTAAGCAATATGGCTTTCTTCATGTGCACCGGATTATCTTCCGATTCCTCTTCATCCTCATTCCCCCCTTGAGGAAGGGGAAGTAAGGTGGCTGGATGCGAACACAACACAGAGCAGAACGATTGACGTTATTCGCAGGATGGGGAAACACTGAAAGCCTGAGACGCTGTGCTGATGAGAGAAGCTTGCGGTTGAGAATGGCGGAGAGGTCACATGGAGCCAGATGGTGAGTGAGTGTCCGAAATACAATATACGCGGTCTTGACCAGCAGCACTTGGGCCTGCAGTCTACAGCTTGTAAAACTGGAAGGGTTCATCCCCTTGCAGCTGGGTACAGTCTTGCAGAGTAGTAATCCAGCTGGTCTGTTTTCGGCATGCAAGGGGCCTTGTGCTAGAACTCACAGAGGCATGTCTTCCGTTTCGTTACAAAGAGCTGGAAGGGTCTTTGGTAGTCAGGCCTAGGCCTTGTTACAGGAGTACTGGCAATAGCTTTCTTCAGCTGCTGGGGGAGGCTCCAAGCATTCTTCATCAAGGTGGAGAAGGGAGTTGTATTTTCACTGCCTCATACCAGAATTTGCAATGAGAGTGGATATCCCTGTCCTATGGATGCTGAGCTTCAGAAATAGGAAGACTTCAGGAGAGGGTCCGAGTTTCTGAGCTTGTGGTGTTCAGTCCTCTTCTTGATTTGCAGGGGCCCAGTGGTCTGCTCTGTTGCAGTTCAAGCAAGTAAGCGGATGTGGGTCTTGGCTTGTAGGCTCCAGGGTCCTCATATGTGTCGGCCACATCACAGGTGGAGCAGACTTAATCCCAAATATCCCGCAGGCAAGATTTTTCTGATGCCTTTTTGCAACTAGAAGCCACCACATCTCTTGGTTTGAGTCGTGTACTCTCAGGCCGAACCATCTTCAGCTGCTTCCTCATAGGTTCCAACAGGCCAGCCACAAAGGAGCACTGGTCAACATCAGTGCATGTGGTTCTCTAACGGAGGAGATTCCCAGATCAGAGAACATCTCTGAGTTATCCGTGCATGATTTTTCTCCACTGTTTCCCCTTTATCTGAGTGAAGTCTGTCAGTGTCAACGGCGCTGATCTGAAAGTCATTGTCCCCAGCCCATTGTTTCAGCTGTTCACAAAATTCCACTCATGTCTCTGCAGTACATCATTTCATCCCTGGCGGCTTGAAGAAGATTTTGGCCATAATAGGCCAGTATTATATTAATCCCCTGCTTTAACCTGCTGTACCAAGGACCATAAATCTTTCCAAAGGTGTGTTGTTGTTCTTGCTTATCTGCGCTATCTTCCTGTATAGGGCATAGGTTGTTTCTCAGGGTCCGGTCCAATTGTCACCCGTTAAGAACAGACGCTTGACTTGGTGGGAATGTACATAATTTGGTCGGGCCTTCGCAACCTCCCTCCCCTTGTAGTGTGGACTGTAAGTTCAGGGGGGCTGCCGTAGTCAAGTCTGTGGCTCTTCCTCTGGTCAGTGACTGCTCCTCCAGTGTCTTCTTTCCCGGGAGTGTGTTATGCAGTGGGTCAGAGCTGGCTGTGCCCCCTGCAGCCAGCAAGCGAATTTTTGCTCTGGCGTTGTCAGTTTGAGCTCATCCTTCTCGTTCATCTCTCCATGTCATTTCATGCTGTTAGTAGCCTGCTCCCACTTGTATCTTCCTCTCAGTACCATGAGGTTCTCCACTGTGGGGCTGGGCTGGACCTGGTCGCCTTTATTCCCTGTATCTGCATCCTATTGGACATCATTGCTATGTGCAACCATCTTGATCCGGAAAGTGTTTAACCCGGAAGGGGCGGGCAGTAACCCGAAGGAAGAGGATATGACTTCTAAATGGGAGCAGTAGGCCGTGAGGCCTGGAGTAGGAAAAAGCGACATGATAGGGTGCGGGCAGTGGCACTAAAGTTAGGTAGTCTGGGTGTACTGGGCAGGGGTGGAGCAGTAGGTGTGTTTACAGGGAGCAGGGTGACTTGGCTTGTGGCATAAAGTGGCTGTTCCTAGGCGTGGTTCCCTATTGTTGCTAGCAAGGTCTGTCTACCACCCCTGACTTTGACTCTCAACCCAAGACAAGGTCCCTCCGCCATTACTGGGCATCGGCCACAGTATTCACACTTTCCTTTGTTTCAGAAACTTCTCCAGGGAGATGATACACACCATAGGCAGGCTGCACCCCCAGGGCCCACCATTCTTTATGAATCCATCTGAATTACACTGTACCATGGTTTCAGCCATTAACAAAAATTCAAAATCCTTCAATTACCTTCTTTCTGTTGCAACCCTTCAGACATTTCCATCCTCTTATCACATGACTTTCTTGAGGTCTAAATCACATTCTTTCAGCTACTTGCAAATTCTTCAGGCTTCTTCCATCTTACTTTCTATCAACATTGAGTCTCTTCTCTAACATTTCTTTATTCCCTCTAAATCCAGCAGATGGCGGCTGTGCACTTAAACTCACATACCAAAACTTCTTTGTTTGTTTGTTTGTTTCTGCAATCACATTTTGACATTTTCAGGACATAAATGGACAAAACATCGTATTGAATTTTATAGAAACCGTGTCTGCACGCTGTATCTGCCTTGCCTCTACACCAAGGAAAGCCGGAATTAATGATTCACCATCAAATGAATTCTAATTTTATCACAAGATGTTTTTTTTTCCCCAACCCAGTGACAGTCTCTGCTCCACCGCAGGGAATTAACCCCCCCTGTTACTCCCGGGGGAATTCTCATAAACCACAAGTTTATGCTCTTTTTCCAAAATGTTTTAACCCCCGGGTCCCGCTCTGCTTTAAATCATTTCCCCAAAACTTTCAAAAACATAAAACGAAAAAACCCCCAAGGGTTATTGACAGGTCATGGGTTCAATAGCAGGGCACTGTTCCTGTTGCTGCCAACAACTAACCAATGAAACATGTAAAGCTCCCCATAACAAAGGATCTGCCCGAAAGCAAATTTTAAACTTACTTACCGAAAATTTTTCAAAGACTGAGGCGCCTTACCCCTCCCCCGGTCCCCAGTAAGCTCACCATTAAGTGTTGGGTTAAATAAATCATAAAGCCATGCCCCCTTTTCAAGGCGAATCTAAAATGGAAAGTCCTCAAGGGGCTATTGTCCTTGGGGGGATTCAAATTTCTTAAAATAACAAAGGGGTGCACGAGAAAAAAACAAATCCAACATGCTGTGTTGTTAAAATGTTTTCTGATTTTATTTCCCAAAAAGGGGGTTTTTTTTTAACCCCTTTGCAAATTTGTAGATAAGGAGTTCACTGTACTGGGGTTAGGGTTATTGGCACGTTTCCTTTTCTATACCATCCCACAGCTTCAGGAATGTTAAAAACCCCAGGGGGAAAACTGACAGGCGCCCCTCTTGGGGTTACACGACGATCTATACAAACATTAAAAAGGGCCCTTTTGTTTAAACATTAATAAAAAAAGGTTTTCCTAGTTTTACACTGTACATATTTATGGCCCCATTTTTTTTAAAAATAATGTATAGTGGGTATTAAAAACTAATACTTAAAATAGAGAAAAAAAAAGGAACAATATATAAACCCTTTTCTCCACCAAACAGGATACCCACATCACTAATCAGATTCATCATAATAACAGCAGAGCAGTTAGGAGGACTTCCCAAGATTATACCACTAGATCAACCTGGTCCCTTTTAGATTTCGCTCTGAAAATGTAGAAAGATTCCCCGTCCATCAGCCCCCGTCAGGCTGTGGACGGTTTCAGATTCAGGCTCCCACTTTTGTTTAGGGTATGGGCGGGTTCTACAGCTTCAGGTTCCCCCTTCCCGTTTAGGCTGTTAGCGGTTTACAGCTTCAGGGTCCCACTTCCTTTTAAGACGGTTTTTCTACAGCTTCAGGGTCCATTTCCGTTAAGGGTTGGGGGGTTTTTTACAGTTTCACCCCCTTCCGTTCAGGCTTTTCGGTTTTTAAGCTTCGGCTCCACTTCCTGTTCAGGCTGTTAGCGGTTCTACAGATTCAGGCTGCCACTTCCTGTTCAGGCTGTTGGCAGTTCTGCCGCTTCAGGCTCCCACTTCCTGTTCAGGCTGTGGGTGGTTCTACAGCTTAAGGCTCACACTTCTTGTTTAGGCTGTGGACAGTTCTACAGCTTCAGGCCCCAACTTCCTGTTCAGACTGTGGGTTGTTCTACAGCATCAGGCTCACACTTCCTGTTCAGGATGTTGCCGGTTCTATAGCTTCAGGCTCCCACTTCCTGTTCAGGCTGGGGGCAGTTCTACAGCTTCAGGCTCCCACTTCCTGTTCACTCTGTGGGCGGTTCCATAGCTTCCGGCTCACACTTCCTGTTCAGGCTGTGGGCGGTTCTACAGCTTCAGGCTCCCACTTCCTGTTCAGGCTGTGGTGAGTCTACAGCTTCAGGCTCCCCCTTCCTGTTCAGGATGTGGTGGTTCTACAGCTTCAGGCTCCCACTTCCTGTTCAGGCTGTGTGCGTTTTCACATCTTCAGGCTCCCACTTCCTGTTTAGGCTGTGGGTGGTTCTACAGCAGCGACTGACATTTCAGCTATGTGCTGTATAAAGGGACATTGGTGATGATGGGGTTTTAACAGCAGGACACAGGGCTACAGTCAGCCTCCTTTACCCTCATGGTAAGGTTTTTCAATAGAACCAGATATTCAACCACTAGACCACCAGGGAGTTCAGTATTTGTCACATTTCTACCCTAGAGCAGTAGGGAATATACTAATAACCCTTCTACTTCATAGATCACCAAGGAAGCTCTAGTGAAACATATTGGACTATTGACCCCTTTCACTGCCTTGTAGCACCAACCTTACTAACTGTATTGCTTCACTATTCTAATAACCCCTTCAATGGTGCTAGACCAAAAGGACACCAACCAATAAACCTTTGTACTTCCCTATGTTTATCCATTAACCCCTTGCACTATTTTAGATCCACTCGTTATAAGTTACGTAGTTTGTAAGGCCGAAAAAGACAGATGTCCATGCACGAACGAGACGAGGGGTAGGCGACCACCTAGGGCGACGCTGTATCCAGACCCTTCTCCAGAATCCTGGTCACTATAACTTGTTCTATTATTACATCTAGAAATGTATCCAGACTCTTCTCCAGAATCCTGGTCACTATAACTTTTTATATTATTACATCTAGAAATGTATCCAGACTCTTCTCCAGAATCCTGGTCACTATCACTTTTTATATTATTACATCTAGAAATGTATCCAGACCCTTCTCCAGAATCCCGGTCACTATAACTTGTTCTATTATTACATCTAGAAATGTATCCAGACTCTTCTCCAGAATCCTGGTCACTATAACTTGTTCTATTATTACATCTAGAAATGTATCCAGACTCTTCTCCAGAATCCTGGTCACTATAACTTGTTTCTATATTACATCTAGAAATGTATCCAGACCCTTCTCCAGAATCCTGGTCACTATAACTTGTTATATTATTACATCTAGAAATGTATCCAGACCCTTCTCCAGAACCCCGGTCACTATACTTGTTCTATTATTACATCTACAAAATTTATCGAGACCCCTCTCCAGAATCCTGGTCACTATAACATGTTCTATTATTACATCTACAAAATTTATCGAGACCCTTCTCCAGAATCCTGGTAACTATAACTTGTTCTATTATTACATCTAGAAATGTCTCCAGACCCTTCTCCAGAATCCCGGTCACTATAACTTGTTCTATTATTACATCTAGAAATGTATCCAGACTCTTTTCCAGAATCCTGGTCACTATAACTTGTTCTATTATTACATCTAGAAATGTATCCAGACCTTCTCCAGAATCCTGGTCACTATAACTTGTTAATTTATTATATCTAGAAATGTATCCAGACCCTTCTCCAGAATCTCGGTCACTATAACTTGTTCTATTATTACATCTACAAAATTTATCGAGACCCCTCTCCAGAATCCTGGTCACTATAACTTGTTCTATTATTACATCTACAAAATTTATCGAGACCCCTCTCCAGAATCCTGGTCACTATAACTTGTTACTATATTAAACCCTCTACAAAATTTATCGAGACCCTTCTCCAGAATCCTGGTAACTATAACTTGTTCTATATTACATCTAGAAATGTCCTCCAGACCCTTCTCCAGAATCCCGGTCACTATAACTTGTTCTATTATTACATCTAGAAATGTATCCAGACCCTTCTCCAGAATCCCGGTCACTATAACTTGTTCTATTATTACATCTACAAAATTTATCGAGACCCCTCTCCAGAATCCTGGTCACTATAACTTGTTCTATTATTACATCTACAAAATTTATCGAGACCCCTCTCCAGAATCCTGGTCACTATAACTTGTTATATTATTACATCTAGAAATATATCCAGAACCTTTTTGAACCCTAACAGAGTGAATTCACTATGACAGTTCCTCTGGCAGAGAGTTCCACAGTCTTACTGCTCTTACAGTAAAGAATCCCTTTCTATGTTTATGTAGAAACCTTCTTCCTCTAGACGTGGAGGTCGCTCCCTTGTTCTGGATGCAATCCTGGGTATAAATAAATCTTGGGAGAGATCTCTAGATTGACCTTTAATATATTTATACATATTCATTATGTCCCCTGAAGCCGTCTTTTCTGTAAACTAAATACCCCTAATCTTGCTAATCTTTCTGGGTACTGTAGTCCACCCAGTCCTTTTATTATTTTTGTTGCCGCCTTTGTACCTGTTCAAGCTCTACAATGTCTTTCCTGTGAACTGGTGCCCAGAACTGTCCAAAATATTCTATGTGTGGTCTGACCAGTGACGTGGGAGAATAATGTTCTCATCATGTGCATCTATGCCCCTTTCAATATACCCCATGATCGTATTTGCTTTGACAGCTGCTGCCTGACACCAGCTGCTACAGTTAAGTTTACTGTCCATGTTATAGTTAATCCAGTTCACAACACATGTGGATGATTTCGTGTGTGTTGTAAATTAGGACTGTTTTAGCTGGGCAAAGGAAGGCCCAAGCAAACACACATATAACTTGTGGTGACACAATTTAAATAGTAAAAGGTCTAAAATACATGGTTATAGTTAACCCATTCAGCATCCCAGACCACCAGCCACTTGTTATATGCATGCTTTATGGGTGTATTTTTTTGAGTATATATTATATACAATTTGTTATATATTTAGGGATAGCCTCATGTCAGCAATATATAGTGATACTGTGCACCTATGACATATCGATGGCATATCCTATCGATGCAGATGCAGAGAAGAATAAACCATATTATTAACTTAAAGGTTTTTTTTCAATCTGGCTGTTTCACAGAGACTGCTCTTCACAGCTAGCTTCAGGCTCCCACTTTCTGTTCAAGCTGTGGACGGTTCTACAGCTTCAGGCACCCACTTCCTGTTCAAGCTGTGGGTGGTTCTTCAGCTTCAGGCTCCCACTTCCTGTTCAGGCTGTGGTTGGTTCTACAACTTCAGGCTCCCACTTCCTGTTCCGGCTGTGGTTTGTACTACAGATTCAGGCTCCAACTACCTGTTTAGGCAATGGGTGGTCCTACAGCTTCAGGATCCCACTTCCGGTTTAGGTGTGGGTGGCTCTACAGCTTCAGGCCCCCACTTCCTGTTTAGGCTGTGGGTGGTCCTACAGCTTTAGACTGCCACTTCCTGTTCAGGTCGTGAGTGGTTCTATAGCTTTAGGCTCCCACTTCCTGTTCAGTCTGTGGGCGGTTCTACAGCTTCAGACTGCCACTTCCTGTTCAGGTCGTGATTGGCTCTATAGCTTTAGGTTCCCACTTCCCGTTCAGGCTTTGGGCTATTCTACACATCAAGCTCCCACTTCCTGTTCAGGCTGCGAGCAGTTCTACAGCAATAACTGACATTTCCGCTCTGCTATTCCTAGCTGAAACTGTTAGAGGTGATTGGTGATGGAGGGTTTTTAATAGCAGAGCACAAGGCTACAGAGCTTGAAAGGGTAAGAGTTTGCCAGTAAGAAACATAACCAAGCTCTTGTGCAGCTGATAAAACACAGCTCTGCACTGTGCTAGGGGCTGAGGGGCCCACTGCGGCTATATACGGGTGTGGAGGCTTATTTACAACCCATCCACCGGTAAGCAGATCATACTTCCATCCATCCCACTTAGCTTCCTTAGCCGTACATACTAGACAAAAAGTCTGTGTTTCCCAATGATGATCATAAATAGCACTACTCGGATTCACCATTGTTTCCTGCCATCTATCTGGATCCAATGCTCTCTCTCCTTCCACGCCTAAGGTCCTCAAAATCTGTTTCAGCTCTTTGGTTGCTTTAGACCCATGTTTACTCTCAAGTATCTTCCTAAGTGGTACAGGTTTATCTATCCCTTGACCTCTTCTTGACTTCCCCTGACCCATTCTTGCATCCCGTTTGTCTTAAGTGCCTTATGGGGAATGTATCCTCTCCTGTGAGGGACTTATGCAAGGGATCTTTTCCCTATTCCTTCCCCTTGGCTTCCTCTTAAGCAGCAAGTGTATTCCAGGGGTCTGTATACCCCCCCCCCTTTGTCTCCTGTATATCGTATACAGCAAAGGCTAATACTGGGATCAGGATTGGAAGTTCTTCGAACATACTAGAGTGTCTAAAGTTTTGGACCTTCTTCCTATCGCTTTCTTTTTGTCCCGTTATTCCCCCTCTCACACCATACACCCATCCTTTCGGATGCAAGGGTGTAGTTCAATCAGAATCAGTCACGGGACTTATAAACATACGCTTCACCAACTTCCCAACATACAACTGTCACTTAGTTTGCCGTATTACCGAGGTTAAGCATGGGATCATGCCCCTCCTTTCAGAGCGCAGACATGTCTCAGTTAGGCAATCCTCTTCCCTAATCTGGCAAATAAATGAACAGCTCATACATTCACACGATATCTATCCACTCCGACTGGCAGGGTTCTTTGTCTATCAAATAGGACCGGACATTACCAACCTCTATATGTACTTTTGGGACGGGTCGGGGATCACACAGTCAACGGAAGGCACAGAAACAATCGTAAGAAACATAAAGCTGTTTTCTTACCTGGCCAGTAAATTCTGCGCGTTCCCGGCTGAGTGTGTCCAAGTGTCCCGTCCTTCTGTACGGCTGGAATGCTCCCGGTCCCTGTTCGGGCGCCAACTGATAGGTTTAGCCAATTGAGAGTGATCACACACTCTTACTGTCCAGTACGGGAGTGGATGTAATTTAGAAGTAGCTACAGACTGCTATACGCTCGTATAATGATCAAACACAAGTGAAACAATTGTGCTCAACCATATAAGCGGTCTGGAGCCCAGAGCACAACAGAACTGAACTTTATTTGCAGATTACATCCTTTTATACATTTTGAGAATCGCTCACATCGTCAGAGTAAGATAATTTGTAACTATTTCCTTATCACTTTGGGTAGAACAAGTTATAACCAGTGTCTTGTTGTCCGAATAGCCTGTTCTGAAGACTGCAAACACACACATTGTTCAGGTATCCTTGAAGATGGTAAATACACAGATTGTCTATTTCAGCAGAATTTCGGAGTTAACTCTTTCCTGACTCCATCATTCACACCCTATATATCACAGAGTTCAGCTCTTCTCCTCTATCATATAACCCTATATATCACAGAGCTCAGCTTCTCTATCATCTAACCATACATATCACAGAGCTCAGCTTCTCTCCTCTATCATATAACCCTATATATCACAGAGCTCAGTTTCCTCTCCTCTATCATATAACCCTATATATCACAGAGCTCAGCTTCTCTCCCTCTATCACATAACCCTATATATCCCAGAGCTAGCTCCTTCTTCTATCCTATAACCCTATATATCACAGAGTTCAGCCTTCTCCTCTATCATATAACCCTATATATCACAGAGCTCAGCTCCTCTCCTCTATCATATAAAATATATACCACAGAGCTCAGCTCTCTCCTTATCATATAACCCTATATATCACAGGCTTAGCTTGGTCATCTTATGCTGAGATCTTATTAAACTGTCATATGAACACCATCCACTCCGCATTGTGCCTTCCTTTGTTGCATTATAATTACCAAAATTTTGTTTTTAATCAATCCCCAAATTAAAGAGCTCGCTTCTCCCTCTATCATAAAAAAAATTATATACAAAAATAGCTCCTCCCTTATATATAACCCTATAAAAAGGTATTTCCTTTAATATAAAAATAAAATCACAGGCTCAGCTTCTCCTCTATCATATAAAAAATATCAAGAGCTCACCCTTCCTTATATATAACCCTTAAAACCCCAGTCTTAATTGACATCTATCTGAATCTTAAAGTTACAACTGTCATATGAAACACCAATCCCACCCCTCCCGCAATGTGTGGCTTCAGCTTTGTTGCACTTATAATTATTCCTAAATGTTGTTTTCCTTGCAGATGACGCCTCTGCTCCGGTGCACTGTCATCACCCTTGTTGTGTTCCCTCTCCAAGTAGCTGCTTATGCTAATGGCTTAGTTACACCAGCCTGTGGGAATATGACCCCCCAGCACGGGTTCCTACCACAGAACAGCGTTGCTCCTTATACTCTGACCACATCAAAAACCAGTTACCTGGAGGGAGAGACAATCACAGGTATGCAGCAATAATACATTGATGGGCAAAACGCCTGTTGGCTTCGCCGAGGCACTCGGGGCATTATACCCGGATGGCTCCTTCAGGTGTTGTGTTCAGCTTTACAGCTCATGTCTCTATTTCTTCTTATTTTTTACAGTCACTCTGAAAAATAACTTGGTGGATTATCCTATCGAAGGTTTTTTTATCCAAGCCCGAGGAGGGAACAATTCCACCCCTCTGGGCTCATTCAAGGTCAGTGGGACGGAAGCACAGACGCTAACTTGCACAACTGCTGGGGTAAGTGAAATGGGTAAATTCACGTATGGTGTCCTCCCTTCTTCTTTCGAATTTGTATCTTCCCTTCTTTAAAACACACAACTGTCCCACCAATATTCAAGTCACCATCCCATGACCCATTCTCCTTTCCGACTGTCGCCCCTTCTTGCTACTTCCATTTGCCTCAAAACTCCTTCAGCAACCTGTATATCATGAACTGTCCTCCCACGTCTCATCCCCACTTCCCCACTCGACTTGCTGACGACTCTCAACTTCACATCTCCAGCCCAGATGTTAACGCTCTTCTTTCCAGGATCCTGAAATGTCTATTGTCCAAATCCTCCTTCTTTGCCTCTCTCTATCTAACGCTCAACATGCATCATCTTTCCACCATTCCACTTAACCTCTTACATCAGATGTACAGTGCCTGGCGAAAGTATTCGGCCCCTTTGAACTTTTCAACCTTTTGCCACATTTCAGGCTTTAAACATAAAGATATAAAATTTTAATTTTTTTGTGAAGAATCAACAACAAGTGGGACACAATTGTGAAGTGAAACGAAATTTATTGGATATTTGAAACTTTTGTAAAGAATGAAAAACTGAAAAGTGGGGCATGCAATATTATTCGGCCCCCTTAAATTTATACTTTGTAGCGCCACTTTTTGCTGTGATTACAGCTGCAAGTCGCTTGGGGTTTGTCTCTATCAGTTTTGCACATCGAGAGACTGAAATTCTTGCCCATTCTTCCTTGGCGCAGCTGGAGCTCAGTGAGGTTGGATGGAGAACGTTTGTGAACAACGGGAGCTCGGTGAGGTTGGTGGAGAGCGTTTGTGAACAGCTGGAGCTCAGTGGGGTTTGGATGGAGAGCGTTTGGTGAACAGCTGGAGCCCCAGTGAGGTTGGATGGAGAGCGTTTGTGAGCAGCTGGAGCTCAGTGAGGTTGGATGGAGAGCGTTGTGAGCAGCTGGAGCTCAGTGAGGTTTGGATGGAGAGCGTTTGTGAGCAGCTGGAGCTCAGTGAGGTTGGATGAGAGCGTTTGTGAGCAGCTGGAGCTCAGGGAGGTTGGATGGAGAGCGTTTGTGAACAGCTGGAGCTCAGTGAGGTTGGATGGAGAGCGTTTGTGAGCAGCTGGAGCTCAGTAGGTTGGATGGAGAGCATATGTGAGCAGCAGTTTTCTGCTTTTTACACAGATTCTCCATTGGATTCAGGTCTGGACTGTGACTTGCCCTTTCTAACACCTGGAGACAGTTATTTACGTGAAGAATCAACAACAAGTGGGAAACAATTGTGAAGTGGAACGAAATTTATTGGATATTTTAAACTTTTGTAAAGAATAAAAACTGAAAAGTGGGCGTGCAATATTATTCGGCCCCCTTAAATTTATACTTTGTAGCGCCACCTTTTGCTGTGATTACAGCTGCAAGTCGCTTGGGGTATGTCTCTATCAGTTTTGCACATCGAGAGACTGAAATTCTTGCCCATTCTTCCTGGCCACAGCAAGCTCATGAGGTTGGATAGAGAGCGTTGTGAACAGCTGAGCTCAGTGAGTTGATTGGAGAGCACAGCTGAGCTCAGTGAGGTTGGATGCAGAGCGTTTGTGAGCAGCCGGAGCTCAGTGAGGTTGGATGGAGAGCATTTGTGAGCAGCTGGAGCTCGTGAGGTTGGATGGAGAGCGTTTGTGAGCAGCTGGAGCTCAGTGAGGTTGGATGAGAGAGCTTTGTGAGCAGCTGGAACTCAGTGAGGTTGGATGGAGGCGTTTGTAGATAGCTGGAGCTCATGAGGTAGATGGAGGCGTTTGTGAGCAGCGGGGCTCAGTGAGTTGATGGAGAAGCGTTTGTGAGCAGCTGGAGCTCAGTGAGGTTGGATGGAGAGCGTTTGTTGAACAGCTGGAGCTCAGTGAGGTTGGATGGAGAGCGTTGTGAATAGCTGAGCTCAGTGAGGTTGGATGGAGACATTTTGTGAACAGCATCAGCTCAGTGAGGTTGGATGAGAGAGCGTTTGTGACAGCTGGAGCTCAGTGAGGTTGGATGGAGAGCGTTTGTGAACAGCTGGAGCTCAGTGAGGTTGGATGGAGAGCGTTTGTGAGCAGCTGGAGCTCAGTAAGGTTGGATGGAGAGCGTTGTGAGCAGCTGGAGCTCAGTAAGGTTGGATGGAGAGCGTTTGTGAACAGCTGGTGCTCAGTGAGGTTGGATGGAGAACGTTTGTGAGCAGCTGGAGCTCAGTGAGGTTGGATGGAGAGCGTTTGTGAATAGCTGGAGCTCAGTGAGGTTGGATGGAGAGCGTTTGTAAGCAGCTGGAGCTCAGTGAGTTTGGATGGAGAACGTTTGTGAACAGCTGGAGCTCAGTGAGGTTGGATGGAGAGCGTTTGTGAACAGCTGGAGCTCAGTGAGGTTGGATGGAAGAGTGTTTGTGAGCAGCTGGAGCTCAGTGAGGTTGGATGGAGCGTTTGTGAACAGCTGGAGCTCAGTGAGGTTGGATGGAGAGCGTTTGTGAGCAGCTGGAGCTCAGTGAGGTTGGATGGAGAGCGTTTGTGAGCAGCAGTTTTCTGCTCTTTACACAGATTCTCCATTGCATTCAGGTCTGGACTGTGACTTGGCCTTTCTAACACCTGGAGACGGTTATTTACGTGAAGAATCAACAACAAGTGGGAAACAATTGTGAAGTGGAACGAAATTTATTGGATATTTTAAACTTTTGTAAAAAATAAAAAACTGAAAAGTGGGGCATGCAATATTATTTGGCTCTTTACTTTCAGAAGTTCAGTGAGGATCTCTGAATGATCCAATGTTGTCCTAAATGACTGATGATGATAAATATAATCTACCTGTGTGTAATCATGTCTCCGTATAAATGCCCCTGCTCTGTTATAGTCTCAGGGTTCTGTTTAAAGCGCAGAGAGCATCATGAAGACCAAGGAACACACCAGGCAGGTCAGTGATACTGTTGTGGAGAAGTTTAAAGCCGGATTTGGATAGAAAAAGATTTCCCAAACTTTAAACATCCCAAGGAGCACTGTGCAAGCGATCATATTGAAATGGAAGGAGTATCAGACCACTGCAAATCTACCAAGACCCGGCCGTCCCTCTAAACTTTCATCTCAAACAAGAAGTAGACTGATCAGAGATGCAGCCAAGAAGCCCATGATGGATGAACTGCAGAGATCTAAGCTGAGGTGGGAGAGTCTGTCCATAGGACAACAATCAGTCGTACACTGCCCATATCTGGCCTTTATGGAAGAGGCAAGAAGAAGCCATTTCACCAAGATATCCATAAAAAGTCTGGTTTAAAGTTTGCCACAAGCCGCCTGGGAGACACCAAACATGTGGAAGAAGGGGCCGCCTGGGGACACCAAACATGTGGAAGAAGGGGCCGCCTGGGAACACCAAACATGTGGAAGCAAGGGCCGCCTGGGAGACACCAAACATGTGGAAGAAAGGCCGCCTGGGAGACACCAAACATGTGGAAGAAGGTCTCTGCTCAGATGAAACCAAAATCCAACTTTTTAGGCCACAATGCAAAACGATATGTTTGGCGTAAAAGCAACACAGCTCATCACCCTGAAGGCACCATCCCCACTGTCGCACATGGTGGGGGCAGCATCATGCTTTGGGCTTTTCTTTAGCAGGTACAGGGAAGATGGTTACAATTGATGGAAAGATGGATGGAGCCAAATACAGGACCATTCTGGAAGAAAACCTGTTGGAGTCTGCAAAAGACCTGAGACTGGGATGGAGATTTATCTTCCAACAAGACAATGATCCCAAACATAAAGCAAAATCTACAATGGAAGGTTCACAAATAACCGTCTCCAGGTGTTAGAATGGTCAAGTCACAGTCCAGAGCTGAATCCAATCGAGAATCTGTGGAAAGAGCTGAAAACTGCTGTTCACAAATGCTCTCCATCCAACCTCACTGAGCTCCAGCTGATCACAAAATCTCTCCATACCAACCTCA
The DNA here is from genome assembly GCA_025379985.1 of Phyllomedusa bahiana. NCBI lineage: Eukaryota > Metazoa > Chordata > Amphibia > Anura > Hylidae > Phyllomedusa > Phyllomedusa bahiana. The sequence goes on from JAODAL010015860.1 coordinate 40,027, forward strand.
CCTAGACTCCACGCTATCACAAACGCCTTTTCCATCCAACCTCACTAGAGCTTCCACTCAGCTTGTTCACAAAACGCTCTCCATCCTACCTCACTGAGCTCCAGCTGTTCACAAACGCTCTCCATCCAACCTCACTGAGCTCCAGCTTGCTCACAACCACCACTCTCTCTCCATCCAACCTCACTGAGAGCTCCAGTTTCTGTTCACAAACGCTCTCCATCCAACCTCACTGAGCTCCAGCTGCTCACAAAACGCTCATCCATCCAACCTCACTGAGCTCCAGCTGCTCACAAAACGCTCTCCATCCAACCTCACTGAGCTCCAGCTGCTCACAAAAACACTCTCCATCCAACCTCACTGAGCTCCAGCTGCTCACAAACGCAAACATCCAACATCACTGATCTCCAGCTGCTCACAAACGCTCTCCATCCAACCTCACTGAGGCTCCAGATTTCCTCACAAACGCTCTCCATCCAACCTCACTGGGCTCCAGCACTCACAAACACTCTCCATCCAAACCTCACTGAGCTCCCCCCCCCACAGCTGTCACAAACGCTCTCCATCCAACCTCACTGGGCACCAGCTTGCTCACCAAACGCTCCTCCAATCCAACCTCACTGAGCTCCAGCTGTGCGCCAAGGAAGAATGGGCAAGAATTTCAGTCTCTCGATGTGCAAAACTGATAGAGACAAACCCGAGCGACTTGCAGCTGTAATCGCAGCAAAAGGTGGCGCTACAAAGTATTAACTTAAGGGGGCCGAATAATTTTGCACGCCCCACTTTTCAGTTTCCTTTTTTTTTTTACAAAAGTTTAAAATATCCAATAAATTTCGTTCCACTTCACAGTTGTGTCCCACTTGTTGTTGATTCTTCACAAAAAAAATATTTTTTTTTTATCTTTATGTTTGAAGCCTAAAATGTGGCAAAAGGTTGAAAAGTTCAAGGGGGCTGAATACTTTCGCAAGGCACTTTATCTATCATACAACCCAGGCAGCTACCACCAGTCTCTTCCCTGCTTAGTAATCACACACACTCAATGCTGAGCAAGTATTCAGCCCCAGGTGCGGTCATTCTATTCCCGTCCTCTGTACTCCTTAGTAATTAGTCAACTAGTGCAGATAAGCCCCCAAACTGCTGCTTTTTAACCCCCTCCCTCCAAAAAAAGAAACGTCAATCAGATATTTGCATTGAGAAAAAAAACCACGTTTAGTTCCTGCAGGGATTGGAACCTAGGATGCCTATGCTGAAAAGCAGAAGTGTTAACCACTCAGCTATACTGTAGCTATGCATAGCTCTTGTGTTTTAGGTTACTTGAGTTTATATAAACAGACCTTTGTTTGCCTAGAGTGACCACCCTGTAGAGAAAGGCATGGTAAATTAAAGCCTGCTGGTTCAAAGTTCAAACAATTGATACACGCCCCCTTTTGGAGACACTGAATGCTGAAGAGAGGACAAGAGGACATGAAATGCTTTTGTGGTAACTGTTAATGTGTTACCAGGAAATGCCCTTTTAACGTGTAGGGGGAGCATGGATTTGCATGAGGGTACATGAGGAATTTTTATGATTATCAAAATCATGTACATGTGAGATCTGAGATCTTAGGTCTGAATTTTCTTCCCTTACTGAAAAATCAGGATAAAGTAAGGCATCATGTTCTCCATTCAGAATTTAGGCTGAGATGCGGAACTGTTACGTGTACATTCTGGAGACATCTCTATTTTTTTTAAATAGCCAATTTACGGTTTTCTAAAAAAATTTAATTCTGTAATAGGCTTTTTTCAATTTATGAATGGTGAATATTGTGAGATGTCCAGCTTTTATAAAAACAAAACAAAACACGTGAATATGCGATACTCTATTGGGAGTTGTATATGTTATATGTGGCAGTGAAGGAAATTTCAGCCTGTTGAGGGCTTTGATAGCTTGTCACAATTATGTGTTCAATTTGTGTTATAAGAAATTAGACACAACTCCTGGAAAACTAAGAGTAGATATGATAGGACCGTCCAAAAGTTATAGGCACTTGAGAAAAAATGCTGCAAAGTAAGAATTTTTTCACAAGTAGAAGTTTTTGAAAATTAATCAAATGCAAAGTGAATGAACAAAAGAAAAATCAGAATCCAATCCATATTTGCTGTGACCGTCCTTTGTCTATTCCTCTAGATACTTGTACACTTGTACTCAGCAGGGAGGTTGCTCCAAACATCTTGGAGAACTAAGTCCAGATCTTCTGTGGACGGAGCTGTTCAGACCCTTCTGTCTCTTCATGTAATGACTGAAAGAGAAATCCAATCAGTATTTGCTGTGGCCACCCTTTGCCTATTCCTCTAGATACTTGTACACAGTTATGAAGGAGCTCGGCTGGGAGGTTGTTCCAAACATCTTGGAGAACTAAGCCCAGATTTTCTGTGGATGTAGCTGCTCAGACTCTTACGTCTTTTCATGTAATCCCAGAGAGACTAGATGATGATGAGATCAGGGCTCTGTGGGATCACATCATCACTTCCAGGACTCCAAAGGCAAAGGGTGATCACATATCTCCCTGCTGAGCTCCCTGATAGCTGTGTGCAAATACCTAGAGGGATAGGCAGAGCGTAGTTACAACAAACATAGATTGAATTTGGATTTCTCTTTTGTTCGTTCACTTTGCATTTTGTTTATTGATAAACATAAACTATAAAACTTCAATCAGGGAAAGCATTCCAACTGTGCAGCATTTTCCTAACTGCCTAAAACTTTTGCACAGTCCTGTAACTTCCTTGTAACTTCCTTGCTTCCACTGTATTTTCTGTAAAAGCATGGCAATTAGCAATACACCATTCATAGTTAGTGTTGCTTGGCTGCACTTGGGGTACGCACATCCTCATTAAGGCTTATGTATATACGGCCCATATGCCTCAGTATGTGGGCAGCAATTTTGTCATAATCTTTTTATCACTGGCGGTTTACTCATCTACTTTACAGCTATTCTGCCTTTGTGGTATTATAAATCAGCTCTCCATGCATAGGAGCTTCTGATAGACTTACACAGTAGGCAATATAAGGGTATGCACACACGGCGTATTGGGGCGCCTACTGTGCGCGCCGCGGTACGCTGTGTGTTTAAGAAGTACGCGCTAATCAGCACATACTTTTAAGCACGGGGCAGTGGCCTGCAGCTGCCCCTGGATGGTGGTGTTGGCTCTATGGACCCTCCAGCAGCTGTGGGGCTCCTGGATGGTGGTGTTGACTCTATGGACCCTCCAGCAGTTGTGGGAGCCCTTGATGGTGGTGTTGACTCTATGGACCCTCCAGCAGCTGTGGAAGCCCTTGATGGTGGTGTTGACTCTATGGACTCTCCAGCAGTTGTGGGCCCCTGGATGGTGGTGTTGGCTCTATGGACCCTCCAGCAGCTGTGGGAGCCCTGGATGGTGGTATTGACTCTATGGACCCTCCAGCAGCTGTGGAGCCCCTGGATGGTGGTGTTGGGTTTGTGGTTCCTCCAGCAGCAGTGAGGCCCTGGATGGTGGTGTTGGCTCTATGGACCCTCCAGCAGCTGTGGGACCCCTGGATAGGGGTGTTGGCTCTATGGCTCCTCCAGCAGCTGTGGGTCCCCTGGATGGTGGTGTTAGCTCTATAGACCCTCCAGCAGCTGTGGGTCCCCTGGATGGTGGTGTTGGCTGTATGGAACCTCCAGCAGCTGTGTGTCTCCTGGAGGGTGGTGTTGGCTCTATGGCCCCTCCAGCAGCTGTGGGGCCCCGGGTTGTTGGTGTTGGCTCTATGGACCCTCCAGCAGCTGTGGGAGCCCTGGATGGTGGTGTTGCCTCTATGGACCCTCCAGCAGCTGTGGGGCCCCTGGATGGTGGTGTTGGCTCTATGGACCCTCCAGCAGCTGTGTAGCCCCTTGATGGTGGTGTTGGCTCTATGGACCCTCCAGCAGCTGTTGGAGCTCCTGGATGGTGGTGTTGGCTCTATGGACCCTCCAGCAGCTGTGGGTCCCCTGGATGGTGGTGTTGGCTCTATGGACCCTCCAGCAGCTGTGGGTCCCCTGGATGGTGGTGTTGGCTCTATGGACCCTCCAGCAGCTGTGGGATACAGTCAGCTCCAGATACCTGTGACAACCTACCACGACGGCGGTTAATCTAGATATTATCTGCAGGTCATAATAATGTGACTCGACTGTGTATATATCACCTATACACCCAGCAGAAGTCCTGACTTTCCTGTCATTTTTTAATTCATGACTGGACAATCGCTTTAACCCTCTATTTTTTACATATTGTTATAGGATGCTGTAAGTCACACAAAGGATACGGAAAAATCTGTAGTGGTGGTGACCTGGATCGCACCACGCGCCAACATCTCAGACCTCCAGTTCAGGTAATAGGGCAAAATGCGCATAGGTTTGTTCTAGACCTGGACTAGTGAACATAGTCTCCATCTGAAATGATCATTGTATTTCTAGGGCCACGGTGGTGCGTAATGCATCTATTTTTTGGACAAATTTGGATGGACCACACCTTACCTACGCTGGCTCCGGAGGATCCCACCTAACGGTAAGCTGATTTAAAAACTTTCTTCACTAAGTAACTAAGAAACAACTAAGTGAGGAAAGCCTACTTAAAGGGGCTGTCCACTTCATATTGTTTTTATTTATTATGTGTATAGTAGGAATTTATACCATTTTCTAATATATGTTTTTAAAAAAATCTGCTCCTGTCCCTCTTTTATACCAGTGCAGTAGGCACCTATCTAAAAATAAAAATTGTACAGCCCACGTTGATGTCTATAGTAATGGCTCCCATGGACTAAACATGGTGTCAGATATGCGACCTCCTGGCAGTCCTTCAGTAGCAGGGTCACATGACATCTATGGCCAAATAAATAGAAATAATGGACAAATATGTATTAATATTATGCTTATTCCTGCAGCTTCTTCACTGTGTTCTTACTTGTATAACTGCTGTCTCTCTAGGGAAGGTCATATTTTTAATAGTTACTTGAAAAAAAAAGCAGAAAGATGAAACAGAGAGAAGAATGTGTGGAGTATGTATTAGATGTCTTCAGCTCTACAGGCCGCTATTGACATACACTAGTGCTTCTCAAAAAATGAGAATATCATTGAAATGGGGTTCTCCAGGACTATCTGTTTATGTTATAGGGCTCACAAATGTATTATATTAAACCTTCGAAAAGGGAAAAATCTCTCCTTGAGGAGAGGAACCAATAAATTGGCCGGTGTGAGGATTTACTTGCCATTCAGACCTCACTGACTGTTTTGCATAAATCAAAGGCTTATGGGAAAAGAGCTGAGGAGCTCCACAGCGCCCTCGCTTGGATGTAGTTATCCTCAGTTCACATGTAGCTCGCAGGAGTCTAGCAATGTGAAAAGGATTTGAGCCAAACCAGTTAAGTTCAACTACAGACAGCTGTTCTCGGGATATTTGCCCCTCATCAGTGCAGAGTAGAACTTACTGGTTGGCTGGGTGAGAGGCAAGAGTGGCTTCGAAAAGGTAAAAATCTCTCCTTGGGGAGAGGAACCAATAAATAGGTTAGTGTGAGGATTTACTCGCCATTCAGACCTCACTGACTGTTTTGCATAAAGCAAAGGCTTATGGGAAAAGAGCTGTGGAGCTCCACAGCGCACTCTATTGGATGCAGTTATCCTCAGTTCACATGTAGCTCACAGGAGCCTTGCAATATGAAAGGGATTTGAGCCAAACCCGTTAAGTTCAACTGCACACATCTGTTTCGGGGTATTTGCCCCTCGTCAGTGCAGTGTAGAAATTACTGGTTGGCTGGGTTATATTAGCTTATATTAAACCTTGTAATTCATACTGTGGGTTTCTCTATTTGACTTTAATTATAGATGTCAATGATCTTTTCAGTGATACTCTAATTTTTTGAGATGTACTAGTATATGGCATATATTCTTTATGTAGGGCTACACCTGGCACATATGCAGGACTTTTTGCTTAAGAGAAAGGATTCCAGCTGGCCCTAAAGCCTTGATCCTCCAGGGCTTTTATGACTGAAAGGGGTTGTTCCATCTCTAAATGGAGACACTTGGGGGCCTATTCTTGAGGTAGGACCTGCATCTAGGAGTAAAATGCACCCTTGGCACAAAACTCCCACCAGTTCCCATACAATATCTGCTCGACCACCATAACACATACAGGATCCACCTCCAAGTTTTCCCTTGGTCATGTACCTCGCCATTTTCTAAAATAAAAACACTATAAAAACAAGCAAGAAAGTAAAAGTGACGCAGAAAAACCTCTAATCACAGGAACAGGGACCGTTGTGCACTTGCTTTATAATCGAGGACAAGTGTACGTTGCTACTATACAAGTGTCGATATAACCTACAATCACAAATCACCAGTGGTCAGGTCACCAGCGTGAATACAGCACTGATCCAGCACAGAAGCAAAATAACTACTGACATCCAGGGACTCACAGGAGACATTTGCTCTGATGGGAGTCATTCACTTTTTTTTCTTCATCTAGCCCTGACCCCCAACCACGACTCATCCCTGCAGAATGTACCATGCATAAATGTTAGACTCCTCTCCTTTCCAGCACCTCCCTACCAATACCCACCTCTGTACAAACTCCACATCCATAGTGCCCAAAACGGTAATAATCCTACCTTTGCTGCCCCACAAAGTAATTGTATCCCAAATAATTAAAGTTCCCACTGACTATTATAGGGCCCCCATTTGTGCCACCATTAGGTAGACACCCCATATATTAGGCAGCCCCCAAAATTAGGCATGCAGATAGTTAATGCTTCTTTTAGATCCTAAAAATTAGTAAATCAGACAAGTCTCAGACTCTTTCAACTTAGTAAAGTCCCCATTTCTTATAAAGATATTTAAGCCTAGTTTAGGTAGTTAAGTCCCCCATTAGATACGTAGATAAGCAGGTAAGTAGGTAGGGCCTCATTAGGTAGCTATACAGGCACTTCAGTAGGTCCATATATACAGTTGAAAGCAGAAGTTTCCATCCACTATATAAAAAGCCCCATCTGCAGGTTTTTCTCACTATCTGACATGAAATCAGAATAAACCTTCTCCGTTTTAGGTCAATTAGGAACCAAAATTATTTATATTTGGCAAATGCCAGAATAATGAGAGAGAGAATTTTTATTACTTTCTCCAAAGTCAAAATTTTCCATACATTGGGATTACTATGCCTTTAAACAATTTGGGACCGCACATATGATGAGGTCATGTCTTTGGAAGCTTCTGATAGGTTTATTGGCAACATCTAAGTTAATTAGAGACACAGCTGTGGATGTATTTTTTTATTGCACACCAAAAACACACTGCTTCTGTGTGTAACATCCTGGGAAAGTCTAAAGAAATCAGGCAAGATATCAGGAAGAGAATTGTGGACTTGGACTCGTCTGGATCATCCTTTGGTGCGATTTCCAGATACCTGAAGGAGCCACGTTCATCTGTACAAACAATTATATGCAAGAACAAACAAGATGGGAATGTGCAGCATCATACAGCTCAGGAAGGAGACGGGTTCTGTGTCTCAGAGATGAACCTGCTTTCGTCCGACATGCACATATCAACCCAAGAACTAAAGCAAAAGGCCTTGTGAACATGCTGGAGGAAGCTGGTAAGATTGTGTCATTATCCACAGTGAAATGAGCACTGTATCAACATGGACTGAAAGGCCGCTCTGCCAGGAAGAAGCCATTACTCCAAAAGAAGCATGTAAAAGCCGGATTAATGTTTGCAAATGCACAGGAACAAAGACCTACATTTTTGAAGAAATGTCCTGTGGTCTGACGAAACTAATATTGAACTGTTTGGCCATAATGACCATGGTTACGTTTTGAGGAAAAAGGGAGGAGCTTGGAAGCCTAAGAACATCATCCTAACTGTGAAACACGGGAGTGGCAGCATCATGTTGTGGGGTTGTTTTGCTGCAGGAGGGACTGGTGCACTTCACAAAATAGATGGCATCATGAGGAAAGAAGATTATGTGGCAATACTGAAGCAACATCTCAAGACATCAGCCAGGAAGTTAAAGCTTGGGCGGAAATGGGTCTTCCAAATGGACAATGACCCGAAGCTACTGCCAAACTGGTTACAAAGTGGCTTAAGGAGAACCAAGTCAATGTTTTGGAGTGGCCATCACAAAGCCCTGATCTCAATCCTATTGAAAATGTATGGGCAAAGCTGAAAAGGCCGGTGCGAGCAAGACGACCCCCAAACATGGCTCAGTTACACCAGTTCTGTCAGGAGGAAGGGGCCAAAATTCCTACCAACTATTGTGAGAAGCTTGTGGAAGGATCCAAAACGTTTGACCCAAGTCCTACAGTTTAAGGGCAATGCTACCAAATACTAATGAAATGGATGGAAACTTTACCTTGCAGAAAATAATAAAAATGCCTTAAAAATTCTCCCCCTCATTATTCTGCATTTGGAAAATATAAGTAATTTTGGTTCCTAATTGACCTAAAACGGGGAAGGTTTATTCTGATTTCATGTCAGAGAGTGAGAAAAACCTGCAGATGGGGCTTTTTATATAGTCGATGGAAACTTCTGGTTTCAACTGGATGTAGGGCACCCACAGTAGGTAGGTATATAGGTACCCTCAAAATGTGAGAATATAGGCCCCCTCAGTAAGTATACAGATCTAAACAGTGGTGATAAGGTATATAGTCCCCAATTAGGTAGCCCCTCAGTGGGTATATAGGCCCCCTCAGTAGAAAGGTAGGAATATAGGCCGCCTTGGTAGGTAGAAAAGTATAAAGTTCCCTACTGTAGGTAGGGAGATATATAGTTCCCCATTAGGTACCTACATAGACCTTCTCAGGGGGTAGGTAGGTATATAGGGTAACCTCAGTAGGTAGGATTTTAAGGTCCCCACAGTAGGTAGATGCATAGGATCCCCCAGCAGATAGGTAGGAATACAAGGGTCCCCCTAGTAGGTATGTGCATAGGCCCCCATTTGGTAGCTTTACTGGGTCTCTCCAGCACGTAGGTGGGTACATAGCCCCTTTGGTAGGTAAGTAGGTACATGGGCCCCCCAGTAGACAGGTACATAGCCCCCTTCACCTAGTAAGTAGATAGGTATATAGGGCCTCCTCTAGTAGGTATTTATATAGTGCCCTTAGTAGGTATAGAGGTCCCCAGTAGGTAGGTAAGTATATAGGCCCCCCAGTTGGTACATAAGTATAAAGGTCCCCACAGTAGGTAGAGAGGTTAATAGTCCCCCATTAGGTAACTATATAGACCCCTCAGTAGGTATATAGGTACCCTTAGTAGGTAGGTTTTTAGGTTTCTCCGCAGTAGATAGGTAAATAGGGCCCTCCACTTGAAATGGACGTACCCTTAAAGTGGCTATTCTGTCCTTGTGGGGGTCTATATTAGCTTAAAAATAACAAAGGGTGCACCGAGAAAGAACATCACAACATGCCTTGTTGATGTGAAAATGCTTTCTGCCTTTATTCACAAAATGTCAGCTTTTTTATACTTATGCAAATTAGTAGATAAGAAGCATCACATGTACCTGGCTGTGAGGGTCTATTGGCACGTCCTTATCTACAGACCCCTCCTCACAGCTCAGGAAATGTCTAAACATAGGATGTAACTTCAGAAGAAGAGCCATCTTGGATTACAAGGTGAATGTCTCTGCAAACTACTACAGGCAGCCATTTTGTGAACACATTAGTGACAAGAAATATACAGACAGCTTTTACATGCTGTATTACATAGGTATGTGCCTACTATATGTATATGTGGGGTATATACTAACTAATACATTAAAATGGAGACACAAAGGATCACACATATATATAATCTTTGTTCCCATCTACAACACAATAAGTCGGTACATAGAATCCCCCAATTGATAGGGTCCCCAGTAGGTAGGTACATAAGTACTCCAATAGGTAAGTAGGTATATAGGGTCCCCTATATACCTGACTGTAAATGCTTGTCGTATAGACAGGCCCTATGGGTTAGGAACAATGAAAAATGGGTTTTGGACGTTCTGAAAATGATTTTTTTTTTAACAAGGCTGAACTTTGAACCAAACAAGGAAAGGTTGAAACAACCTGCATTACTAGGTGCTATAAGCTTCTGTTCAGCCTTTTCACCAGTTTTGTTCCTCCATACTATAATACATTTCCGTGTTTTGTCTTCCAGGCTTCTCTGTGTATTACATGCCTCTCCATACTGTTCTGCATTCTGATGCAGTGTTCTTCACGATTCTGAAGCAACTTCATGAAGATTTCCAGAATATTACATTTTTGAAAATTTGTGGAACATATAGTATCTCACTAAAGTGAGTACACGCCCTTCATTTTTGTAAATTTTGTATTATATCTTTTTAGGGGACAACACTGAAGATCTGACACTTTAATACAATGTAAAGTAGTCAGTGCCCGGCTTGTATAACAGTGTAAATTTTGTTTGCCCTTAAAATAACTCAACACACAGCCCTCAATGTCTAAACCACTGGCAACAAAAGTGAGGACACCCCTAAGTGCCAACAAAAGTGAGTACACCCCTAAGGCAAAATGGACAAATTGTGCCCAAAGTGTCGATATTTTGTGTGGCCGCCATTATTTTCCAGCACTGCCTTAACTCTCTTTGTATGAAAGTGTCAAATCTTCAGTGTTGTCCCATGAAAAGATATAATACAATACTTACAAAAATGGGAGGGGTGTACTTACTTTTGTAAGATACTGTTCGAGAAAACCAGAGCTATCAGTGAACATTTCAATCCACCTGATAGAGATACATGGAGGAAATGTTCTACCTTGTGACCTTTGTCACTGATTAGTTTGCTTAAACCAAATCCTGATGTGTATTATATTTTATACACTTAATTTTCTTTTTTTCTAATTTGAGAAATTATAACTATATAATGTACATTAAAATCTTATTTTTAGACAAATATACACTGACAGTAACCAACCGTTGCAACGAATGAAAAAGTCATGTGCATTCAAGAGTAAGTTCATACCGTGGATTGTAATGCAGAATTTAACACGTAGAATGCATCAGATTTTATGTTAAAATACAAGTGCATTCATTTGAATAGACGATTCAAGCTGTTATTCACACTGTGAACTATAGCGCGGATTTTCTACATCGGTGTGGAAATAAAGAGAATGGACAAGATCTTGGTCGGATTCAGCCTTGGGTAGATATGACGGGGATTAGCCCCATTTAAATGGAGCTATGGCTGGGTTCACACTATATTATGACTATATACACTCACCGGCCACTTTATTAGGTACACCTGTCCAACTGCTCGTTAACACTTAATTTCTAATCAGCCAATCACATGGCGGCAACTCAGTGCATTTAGGCATGTAGACATGGTCAAGACAATCTCCTGCAGTTCAAACCGAGCATCAGTATGGGAAGAAAGGTGATTTGAGTGCCTTTGAACGTGGCATGGGTTGTTGGTGCCAGAAGGGCTGGTCTGAGTATTTCAGAAACTGCTGATCTCCTGGGATTTTCACGCACAACCATCTCTAGGGTTTACAGAGAATGGTCCGAAAAAGAAAAAACATCCAGTGAGCGGCAGTCCTGTGGGCGGAAATGCCTTGTTGATGCCAGAGGTCAAAGGAGAATGGGCAGACTGGTTCGAGCTGATAGAAAGGCAACAGTGACTCAAATAGCCACCCGTTACAACCAAGGTAGGCAGAAGACATCTCTGAACGCACAGTACGGCGAACTTTGAGGCAGATGGGCTACAGCAGCAGAAGACCACACCGGGTGCCACTCCTTTCAGCTAAGAACAGGAAACTGAGGCTCCAATTTGCCCAACTCATCGAAATTGGACAGTAGAAGATTGGAAAAACATTGCCTGGTCTGATGAGTCTCGATTTCTGCTGCGACATTCGGATGGTAGGGTCAGAATTTGGCGTCAACAACATGAAAGCATGGATCCATCCTGCCTTGTATCAACGGTTCAGGCTGGTGGTGGTGGTGTCATGGTGTGGGGAATATTTTCTTGGCACTCTTTGGGCCCCTTGGTACCAATTGAGCATCGTTGCAACACCTTGTGGAATCTATGCCACGAAGAATTGAGGCAGTTCTGAAGGCAAAAGGGGGTCCAACCCGTTACTAGCATGGTGTACCTAATAAAGTGGCCGGTGAGTGTATAGTCACTATATTGTGTCAGCCCCATAGAGATAGATAGAGCAGGTGTAGTCATATATGGGCCCTATTTTCTTGCAGCATACACTTTTCCTGTGGGACTCAATAGTATGGTACATTATGCTCTGCTATCATTTTAAATTTCCTGCTTCTTTAAAGGAAGAGAAAACAGTAAATAACAAGATACACGGAAACAGAATAAGCATTGCATTATGAATGTGGGTCGAAATCAAAGTTGAAATCTGAGCACTTCAATTCGCTTATTGATTCTTGGTAGAAACTGCCCCCAAAAAATCAACTGTAACTTTAAGTTGGGTTCAGTGATTTTAACTCGTCTACAAGGCTTAATTCACGGGACTACGACACCTCTAGTACCACAGACGTCGCCTCCTATTCAACGTCTCTTCCAAGGGGCCATTTACACAGCACCGACCAAATACCAGTTGGGAAATGCCGACCGGTATTTGGTCTGTTTTTTGGCACGAAGGGGGACGGCTGTTCTCCACATTTTGCGGATTCAAGCCCTCCCCGTTCACACCCATATGTTCTGCCCAAAAAACGAGCAGAAGAATGAACATGTTCTGTGTTTTTCAGTCTAAAATACTGTCCGGCAGAATATCCGTGCAGTGGGGACTGCTGCATGGAATTTCAATTAAGGTCCATGTCAAAGGTTGACAGTTGGTTTACCGATGGCTTTCAAATCCAAAAACCCTCTGTAAATCCGGCTGAAAACCTGTGCCGTGGGGAGATGCCCCAACTGTCCAATGTCCCCTTACGGTACCCCAACATGAGTTGGACCAGAGGTGACATCAGAATTGACATCAGAGTGTGAGCCTTGCAGGACTGAAGCCATTGGGGACCTTTAAAGGGGTTGTCCAGCAAATATAAATTATTGTTTAAGAGGTCTAAGCTTAGTAAAACAATGTTAAAATGTTAGAGCTCCCCAACGATCCGCTCCTGTTGACTTCCATTTTCTAGTCCCGGCACACACTGTAAGTGTCTGTTCACACGCCATGTTAGGTCCGTGTGAATATACGTTTTTAGATGTGTGTTTGGATCCGTCTGTAGGACCCTAAACAGACCCAAACACATATCTAATAATGTGCAGTGTGTTTTACATTGCTTTCAATGCCGATTCAGACTAGTGATCGCTGATGCGTCTCATCGCATTTTTCGAATCTGTTCCAAGAATTTACGTCAATTCTTGATCCAAAAGATGCAGCAGAAACCCCATTTAAAACTATAGGGTGTGATCCTGCTGCAGCCAAAACGCAGCCAAACACGCATTCAATGCCGGTTCAGACGAGTGATAGCCGATGCGCGTCTCATTGCGTCTTTAGAATCTGTTCCAAAAATTGACGTCACTTCTTGATCCGTTTGAAGCAGCAGATGCCCTATTTAAAACTATGGGGTACGTCCCTGCAGTAACCAAAATGCATCCAAACACACAGTTGCATCTTGGATCCGTTTTGATTCTGATTGAAGCTGCGTTTTTGGTTGCGATTTTCGGATCCAAAATTGGATCCAAAAATGCCGTGTGAACATACCCTAAGGAGTGAGAGCCTCTCCTGTGTGTCTGGATGAGAACCCTGTATTCAAGAGGAACGGTGGGGAACTCTGAAGCGCCAGTAGTTGGAGAGACCTGAAGGGTAAGTAGAACGTTTTAACATTTTTTACCCACCCTGGTATCATTGAATAAGAATTTTTATTTGCTGGCAATCCCAGCAGACCAATTAGAAATCTCTAACACTAACCCCAATCAAGGGTTAAGGGCTATGGTCAGGATTAGGGCTAGATTTAGGGTTAAAAATGTTTCAAATTATAAAAGGAAAGTATACACAGTAGCGAGAAATACCTGAAAACTCCAAAGACCATAAAGCATCAGATATTTAAATTTAAATTTCTGTACAATGAATCATCAATATAACACACACATAAATACCCTGTTTCCCCGAAAATAAGACAGTGTCTTATATTAATTTTTGCTCCTAAAGACGAGCTAAGACTTATTTTTGGTGGATGTTTTTTTTTTCTATGAACAATAATTCACATTTATTGTTGAACAAAACATCAACATGTATTAATATACTGTAGTGATTTCATCACAAACATCAGCATAAGCAGTCAAACTCTGAATTGCATAACTAAAAATGCACTAGGTCTTATTTTCGGGGGTGTCTTATTTTCGGGGTGTCTTATTTTAGGGGAAACAGGGTATATACTGTATATATGAAATGTATTTCTAACACGTAATATGTGCAACAAGCAATTGAACAACCAAGTAAGAATAATTCACCAATCACAATGGTGCGCAAAGAAAAAGTATCTCCAGGGCTAATATGAGACTAAAGAGGATATGCATAGAAAACTGCACATACAGATAAAGAAAAAGGGTCGATGTTACCTAGATCCTGGGCTGCCCGGTTTCTGAAAGGAGTAAAGTAGCGTGGATCTTTCCCTAGGTAACCCTGTTGCTATGTCTACACAGCACTGGGTTTTGGTTGGTTTTTCAGCAGATTCAGTATTTTGAATCTGCCGAAAATCCGACCGTACCCAGCGCTGTGCAGCCCTCAATAGAGAATCTGTGCTGTTTTACTGAGGGTTTCCAAAACCTAAAACCGTCCAGTGGAATATAGAACATGTTGTATATATTCCAACATTCCGTCGTCGGATTCCCGCAGCCATAATGTACTGGGACACCGGGAATCCGAAATCCGACCGCAGGTTTTTCTTTTCCAGCACAAAGCATGCAAAAAAAACGGCTGTGCAGCGCAGTCCAGCGATGTGAAAATGCTGATTTTGGGCAACATTTTTAAATTGCTATACTCAAGATAAATAGGTGGCACCGGTATACACCTCTCTGTCCACTCACTAGTCCATTGCATATATCATTTTCGTATAATTTCAGCAGGTGGGTTGGTGCTCAGTGATATGCAGCATGAATTTTATCCAAAGTAACCATAAAGATTTTTCACGGCACTCACCTCTTATCTTCTGAAAATCCTTTTATTAGAAGAAGTAAAAGCAGGGAATCGACACAAATTTACAAGCACAATTCAGCCGATAACAAACATTTCTCATGCCTTGAGAAAGCGTTGGAGAACGCGAAACGGCCGAAGGCTACAGCGGTGAAATGTTTGTTATCGGCTGAATTGTGCTTGTAAATTTGTGTCGATTCCCTGCTTTTACTTCTTCTAATAAAAGGATTTTCAGAAGATAAGAGGTGAGTGCCGTGAAAAATCTTTATGGTTATTTTTAAATTGCTGTGTAGACCTAACCTATCAAGGATATCTCATCCTAAATAGTTTTTTTTTATGGAAAAACTGCCCTGAAAAGAGGTGCGTTTACACGGCAAAGGACAAAAACAGGTTTTGACCTCAGCAGAACATTGCTTTACAACATTACAACCGGTTTTTGGGCTGTCTTTGAAACACGGTTATCGGCGGTTTTGTTTTTTTTAACTGTTTTTGTCACTGATTTTGTCCAGGTTTTTTTCAGCGGTTTTTGGACTGTTTTTCAAGCAGAAAAGTAAATGAAGTGCAAAAGTATTCCTGATTGGTGCAAGAAACTATGTGATTTTTTTGTTGTCTCCACCCAGTGGTCACTCCCTGAGATTCCAGTGGCCATCTTGGACTTGTCTCAGCAAGACATTGATTGTGTGTGCTCCAGGCTCTTTTTAAAAAAATAATATAAAATGAGTTTCTCCACTATTAGACAACTGTGGTGACAAGTATGAGTCCTCTTCCATCAGAAACAGATAATGGTTTGCAGGACCTTTCAGTGTTAAAAAAAAAAAAAGTGCAAAAGGACCTGCAAAAACATCATTCTTCAATTTTTTGTGCAATAACCTAAAACCGCCCAAAAACCGCGCACTCACTTTCTGAGCGGTTTACTTTGACTCCAATGTTAATTTTCCATCAGGAAACTGAGTGGAAGAATGAACGCGTTCTAGGTTTTTCGGACCGCTGGTGGTGTAAAAAACCGCCCGGTGGAAAAGACTGCTGAATGATTTTTCTATGGAAGTCTATGGGGAAGCGTTGCTTGCAGGTTTTCATACGGTTTCTAAAACCGCAAACCGTCTGAAAAACCGTCCAAAAACCCTTAGGGCATGTCCCCATGGCAAAGAGCAAATGCTGGTTGGATTATCTGACCGATATTTGCTCTGTTTTGGGGCCGTGCACATGGCCACAGAGGGACTGCTTTTCTCTGCTGTTTGCAGATTCAAGTCCTCCCCCTTCCCATAGACATGTTCATATCCCACCCGAAAACCGGGCGTAAGAATAAACATGTTTAACAAACTGTGCGACAAAAAATCCGTGCAGTGGGGAGTGCTGAACGGATTTTCCATAGAGGTCCATTTCCATAGAAAACCATCTGTAAAACCATCCAAAAAAACCCTTGCTGTGGGGACAAGGCCTTGGGTTGAGTGTCCACGTAAAAACCCTAAGGTCCTGGATCGGACTTTTTTCACAAGTTTGGTCAAACCAGTTTCGAACTGTAAATCCAAAATGTAGCGCAAGTCGATCCAGCAAATGGGGAAACGATATCTTTATTTTAAATTTGCAATACAGAGGGTAAAAAACATGCGATAACTCTAACGCGCTTTGGGCTGGTAATTTAGCCCTTGTTCACAGCGTGACCATAAATCCGAATGTGCATGCTTAAATAGAAAACAAAGAAAAGGGTAAACGTGGGCTTTCCTAAGCATAATGCTAAACGTCACTTCCATTAACCCCTTACTTGTGTCAATAGAGCATTAAAACCTATTGTTAAAAACAAATTTATGCTAAACTTGATATTGGACAATCAAAGTACCAATGAAAAGGGGGAAAGGATCAATATATGTACAGCAAGCCATTTTGATAATTTAAGCCTACAAAACAAATATATGCTAAACGTATGCAAACTTGATATTGGACAATAAAAATACCAATGAAAAGAGGGACACTAAACAGAACCTGAAATAGGCGTTTGATGATAGTACATAAAGCTTATCCATTGTAGAACTACAAGTTCCACATCTTTGCACTGCGCTCTGTGTGTCAGTTCCTCATCTGTTTCTTCAAATGTAAACTTTCATAGTTACATTCATGAATATAGATTGCAAAAATGCAGATAAGAGCGAGCAAGAGAGCAGAAAAGGAGGGAGATTGGTTATGGCAGTTACTCCTGCGTTACACTGCTGCTTACACATATCATTTTCTTATTATATTTTTTGCAAAAATAATAGGAAAAAAATTGCAGCAAAAATGCTACATGTGAACAGGACCTAATGACCCCTCAGGATAAGTTTTCAGCTTCTGTATGTAAGCTAAAGACAGCGAGCAGAGATCTTACACGTGGTGAGGAATTTTAGGACTTTTAATTACACAGTGATAAAGGCCGGACAAATTTTGTAAATATTTTAAATTAATACCATTATTACTGTTACTGTTGTGATTATAACATTGTGATACTTTTTACTGCGGTAAAAAAACTTGCAAATTAAACTTCTAAAGTTGGTTACACAAAGGTTCATGGAAATCAATTTGTATCAGATTTTTGGTAGCGCTGAAATAGTTATCATTTTATTGTATAGGAAATAGTTTATATTCCCATAACCATTATTTTTTACCTATTGGGCTGCCATAAGTAATTTTGGCCAAAACATACAGGTCCCCTGCCTATTACCAGTTTCTATCCTGCATCCATATCATTGGGCCACCCTTTCTTAAAATTTGCTCAGGGCCCATGACAGCATTAGGCAAAGTTCACACGGCTAATTGCAGGGCATACAGTACGCCCCGCAATTACGCTGGGTGTTCGGGAGCTCGTGCCGATCTGCGCGTAATCCTGCAATGCGCGGGGGGGACTGGATGTCACTTATCTCCCCGCGCGTCGTATTGTTCGTCCGGAGAGAGGAGACGTAACCCATAGTTCTCTATGAGAACTGTTACCGTAATGTCTGGCGCGCATTTAGCTCGTATTAGTGCGCAGTACGGCGTGAAATGCGCCCCAATTTAAGCCATGTGAACATAGCCTTAGTGTAATACTGCATTGATGGCGGCCCTGCCCATTCATAGTATAGGATATGCATGTCTTATCGCTGGGGGTCCCACCACTCGGACCTTTTCCAATCACTTCAATGAGGATCCTGGGCCCCCAATTTCTCTTCAGTGCATGATCACAGTGGGGAGAAGTTTGAATGAAGTATATGCATGTATGCCTCCACTCCATTCAAAGTAAAAGGGATTGATTAAGTCAGCAGGATGCTTTGCTATGCTTGTTTGCTTGACTGATGCTCTGCTGGGACTCTTCTGAGCACAGGACCCCTATTCTGGTAATCAGTGGGGGTCACATTGGTGGGATCTCAGCAATCAGACATTTATCAATTTTTGATAAATGTTTTCTGTGGAAATACTCCTTGAATCATTGTTCACATCTATCAAAGACATATCCGAAGATGATTAGAACATGAGCAGTGATGGCTTCTGCCGCCATACTAGTCTGTAACTATATGTGTCAACCCCTAAAATGTCACAGACCTCTATTAATATCAACACTAAGGCCATGTTCACACGGCTAACTGCGGGCCGTATTTTGGTCCGTAATTACGCGCCGGAGTGCGCCAATTACAGGCTGAATCCGTCCCAGTAACTACGGTAATCCACAGTTCTCATAGAGAACTATGGATTACGTCTCCTCTCCCTGCTTGGCAAATACGCCGAGGGGGGGGGGGATAATTGACATGTGAATTACCAGCGGCGTATACGCGCCGTGGAGAATGCATGTCTATTGGCCGGCGAGGTGCCAGCACCCCGCACCCGCCCCCGGCCACATGCCGTAATTGCGGGCCATAATTACGCCCCGCAGTTAAGCCGTGTGAACATAGCCTAACTCCTTCACCACCACATATTAGTTACTGACTCCCCTCTCTAGACCGTCAGGAGTATCACCAGAAATACTATCACTGCTCATGAAAACTAACTGGTTGTTTTTTTTTTTATTTAATTAAGCCCATTATGGCAAAAGATTCTTTATACAGCTCATTAAATGTATATGTATTTCAAATTCTCTGTTTTTACATTATTTACAGTGAAAGTGATAAAAGTTCCGTTTGGAATGTCTTGCCTTACTACTAGAGTGGAGAAAAAAAGTATTTAGTCAGCCACCAATTGTGCAAGTTCTCCCACCTTAAAAGATGAAAGAGGCCTGTAATTGACATCATAGGTCGACCTCAACTGTGAGAGACAAAATGAGAAAACAAAGCCAGAAAATTACATTGTCTGATTTTGAAAGAATTTATTTGAAAATTATGGTGGAAAATAAGTATTTGGTCAATAACAAACAAGCAAGATTTCTGGCTCTCACAGACCTGTAACTTCTTCTTTAAGCAGCTTGGTGTGAAGAAATCAACTGTGGGAGCAATAATGAGAAAATGGAAGACATACAAGACCACTGATAATCTCCCTCCATCTGGGGCTCCACGTAAGATCTCACCCCGTGGGGTCAAAATGATCACAAGAACGGTGAGCGAAAATCCCAGAACCACACGGGGGACCTAGTGAATGACCTGCAGAGAGCTGGGACCAACGTAACAAAGGCTACCATCAGTAACACACTACACCGCCAGGGACTCGGATCCTGCAATGCCAGACGTGTCCCCCTGCTTAAACCAGTACATGTCCGGGCCCGTCTGAAGTTTGCTAGGGAGCATTTGGATGATGCAGAAGAGTATTGGGAGAAGGTCATATGGTCAGATGAAACCAAAGTAGAACTGTTTGGTAGAAACACAACTCGTCGTGTTTGGAGGAGACAGGATGCTGAGTTGCATCCAAAGAACACCAGACCTACTGTGAAGCATGGGGGGGGGGGGGGTCAACATCATGCTTTGGGGCTGTTTCCCTGCAAAGGGACCAGGAAGAATGATCCGTGTACATGAAAGAATGAATGGGGCCATGTATCGTGAGATTTTGAGTGCAAACCTCCTTCCATCAGCAAGGGCATTGAAGATGAAACGTGGCTGGGTCTTTCAGCATGACAATTATCCCAAGCACGCCGCCAGGGCAACGAAGGAGGGGCTTTGTAAGAAGCATTTCAAGGTCTTGGAGTGGCCTAGCCAGTCTCCAGATCTCAACCCCATAGAAAACCTTTGGAGGTAGTTGGAAGTCCGTGTTGCCCAGCGACAGCCCCAAAACATCACTGCTCTAGAGGAGATCTGCATGGAGGAATGGGCCAACATACCAGCCACAGTGTGTGCCAACCTTGTGAAGACTCACAGGAAACGTTTGACCTCTGTCATTGCCAACAAAGGAGATAGAACAAAGTATTGAGATGAACTTTTGTTATTGACCAAACACTTATTTTCCACCATAATTTGCAAATAAATTCTTTCCAAATCAGACAATGTGATTTTCTGGCTTTGTTTTCTCATTTTGTCTCTCATAGGTGAGGTCGACCTATGATGTCAATTACAGACCTCTCTCATCATTTTAAGCGCGAGAACTTGCACAATTGGTATCTGACTAAATACTTTTTTCCCCACTGTATCAGAGAACCCACATAGTAGTGGTACATAGCAGAAAGCCACCACCCTGTTATGCACTACAACAAGGCACAATGTTTTTCCACCTGAGTTGCCCCCTCAACCTCTGGGCTCCGTAGCTGCTGCTTTGTCTATAGTTACACCCGTAAATCTTTGAATTACCAGGTATTATAATTTATTATATGGCGACATCACCAGATACCGGCTCCAGTCTCCATCTTGCAGTAACTCCATCCTTTCATCATGTCGTATTTTTTCCGGCAGATTTTAATCGCACTTATCTTTCACTGCAGATTCATTTGAGATCAGTGTGGTAAGAGATTTATTTTACTGACTTGTTTGATGTTCATTCGGGATAAAGTCTCTATGGGAATTGGATGACACAATTTTAGAGCTTTTTTGAACGGGAGACATCTACAGGAACAACGCAGCAAGGAGCTGGATGCAGATTACGGTGTAGTGTTAGGAATTAGACTGTGTTGCATTAAAGGGAATGCGCCATCAGAAAGTGACCTATTGTTTTATTCATGTTTTTATGTTAACCACATTTTTAAAGAATTTTTGGTTGTGGTTTTTTTCATTTCCCATATTATTAACAAAATTTTATTTAAAAGCCACTTTGGCCACTTGGTCTAATCAGAGTCTGACAATTCCTGTTCTGTAGAGAAAGCTTTTCAGCAGTCTCCTCATTATCAGCACAGGTAGGATTACACTGGAAGGTGACACCAATGTGTATGGATAACACAGGATCCACCAGTCACAATAGGGGATGTCACAGCTCCCTCTCCTCCTCCCTGCACACTGATATCTTCCCAGGTCACAGAGCATGCCCAAAACACTCTTCTATAGAAGTCAATGGGACTGATCCTGTTCACAGGCTCCTATGGCCATGAAGCTGCAGTAAAGCATCTCTCTAAATGCTGTTAAAAGCAGCTCGGGCAAGATGGCCGCCTCCATAATCCTATACAGACAAGAGAATTGAGAAATCTATAATCGGAAAATAAAGATCGCAAAGAAGAAAAGAAGATGTATCAGTGACTGGATTTAATTAGTAAAAAAAAAAGTATAAATTCCCTTTAGGGTAGGTCCACACATCTTATGTAAAATGCTGGTTGGATTCTGTTTAAGAATCCGGACGATATCTTATTGTTTCTTCAAAGGTTTTGGGTGACGGTTCTGTCCAAATCCGCAAACCGTCTGAAAATCCTACCAACAAACCATTCTGTGTGGATGGACCCTGAAGGTTTCATATATTCTGACCAAACCTCAGAGACAAAAAGACTCCGGTACTTCTGTCTAATCTGAGACTTAGTTGAACTATTAAAGCTTTCCTGTTACTTCGCCTGGTGCCTGTGATTGCTTTTGTATCCTGGCTTTTGTTCCCATTGCTATCTGTGTTCTAAAGAGTATTTCCTGCCTGTTCCTTGTTTTCCTTTATCCTGTGTCCATCTGTATTACCTTGTTAGTTATGTCTTCCCCACTTGTGTTTGCCTTCCAATACTCTCTGCAGAAACAATCTGAGGCTTAGCAGAAAAATCCAACTGCTTTGCAATAGGCTCTCTTGAAGACCTAAAGGAAACCTTAGACTCTGCTGTCCAGAGGGTATTGGATTGCAGATAGGGCTTCCCTTTTTTCCCTTTTTTCTTTTTGCTAGATGGGGAAATTCCCCTTGGGGGCTCTTTTTAAGTGCGATTCCCTAACACCCAAGGAATTTTCCTAAATGAAACCCTTTCCAATCAGACAATAAAAATTTTAGATGTTTAAAGGGGTCAGTTTGGTTTTTAAAGGGGTTGTGTGGGCAAACACACAAAAAAAACGATTTTTAAAATTGTTTTCCCATGTGTCTTCATTCATCTCCCTATGATGTTTTCTGTGTAATTTGTGTTTTCCTGTACAATATGTAGCCTCCTTACTCTGTAGTCAAGCAGCAGCATGTTATGGAAATGCCTACTGAGAAATTCCCCAGGATGGAATTATTTTTCAAGCAATTCACCTAACAGGCAAAAGGTTTGCCAGAAAAAAAAAAACCCCAAGGGAAACAGCTATTGCAATCCAAAACATTTGAATTGCTGGAAATCTAAAAGGGTCTATGTTCTCACCAGAGTAAACCACAAGACACGTTGTAATTGGCTGCTAGAGACCCAGGTTACATCTGCAAAAAGATGTTAGAAAGCAAATGAAAATGGGAAAGGACTTTAAAAAAAATAATCGGAATTTTTAAAATGGTACAAGGGAAAACAGGTATGCAAAAAGCGACCCAAAAAAAAGTGAAACCCAAGGGGGGTATTTGGGTAAACCAAATCGGAATAACCAGAAATACAAAGACAGGACCCAGAACACAATCACAGGCAAGGAGAAAAACAGAGTGAGATTCATGTATCTCACCTCAGGCACTGAAAAGGTGCAATTTAGAACTCTGGTTCTGCTTCAATCTCTGGGTTTTGGGGTAGGGCCCGAAGGCAAAAAAACCTTTTTTAAAAACATAGAAACACCTAACACAGATTTCCTGTCTTTTAAAACTGGGTTTTTCCTTTTTTCCCTTATTGGAGTGGGTTTTTTCCCCCGCCACTCGACATTCCCAAGTGTCCTGCTTTGGGAAATTTTTTGTTAATGAAGGGCAGAGAGCGTGAAGGTGACAGTTAAGTTTACTCATTATTAAACCCCCAAAAGTTTTTTTATAGTAAAGGTTTGGGACCCTAAAATCACATTGGGTTTAAAAACAAATCAAGCTAAAAATAGTAATTCAAAAACTTATCTTATACTTTGAGTAACAGTTCGAAAAGGGTCTGGATACCCTTTCTAGATTTAAAAATTTTAACAAGCTTTTAGTGACCAGGATTTTGGAGAAGGGGCTGGGGACATTTTTTGATGTAATAAAATAACAAGTTTCCCATTGACCCGGAGCTGGAAAAGGGTTTAGTTTTAAATTTTTAGAATGTAAAATATAACAAATTATAGTGGCCAGGGTTTGAAGAAGGGTCTGGATAAAATTTTGAGAAGTAATTTTAAATTTAAAAAGTTATATGACCGGGGTTTCTGGGGAAAAGGGCTGGATACAATTTTCTAGGTGTTATATAAAAAAGTTAAAGTTACCAGGATTCTGGAGGGAAGGGGGCTGGGGGAAAATTTCTAGGGTGTAATAATTAAAAAAGTTATTTGTGACTTTAATTTTGGAGAAGAATTTTGGAAAACATTTCGATGTTTTTTTTATAAAAAAGTTTTTGTGACCGGGATTCGGGGAAGGGGCCCGGGTTTCATTTCTAGATGTTTAAAAATATAAAAAAGTTATAGTGAAATGTGATTTTTGGAGAAAGAATCCCGGATACCTTTTCTAGATGTTTAAAAATATAAAAGTTTTTAGTGACCAGGATTTTTGGAGAAAGGGGCTGGATACATTTCTAGATGTAATAATAGAAAAAAGGTTTTAAATGACCAGGGTTTGGAAGGGGTTGGAAACATTTCTTTGATGTTAAAAAAAAACAAGTTTAGTGGGCCCCGGGGTTTTGGGAAAGGGTTTTGGAACATTTTAGAAGGGGAAAAAATATAACAATTCCCAGTTTACCGGATTTGGGAAGGGTCTGGGTACATTTTTAGATGTAATAAAAGGGAAAAAGGTTTAAAAAAAGGATGGGGTTCTGGGGGAAGAATTGGGAACATTTTAGTGTAATAATATAACAAGGGTTTTAGTGGGTGGGGGTTCTGGAGAAGGGTTCCCGGATACTTTTTAGGTGTAATAATATAACAAGTTATATTTACCGGGGTTCCGGGGAAGGGGGGATCATTTCTAGTTTTTAATAAAACAAAAAATTTTGTGACCCGGATTTTGGAGAAGGGTCGGGTAATTTTAAATGTTAAAAAATAAACAATCTAGTACCCAGTATTCCCGGAGGAAGGGGGCTGGATATATTTTGATGAAATTTAAAATAAGGAAATTATAGTGACCAGGGTTTATGGGAAGGGGCTGGATAAATTTTTAAGATGTAAAATAGAAAAAAGTTTTAGAGACCAGGATTTTTGGGGAAGGGTTTTGGGTACATTTCAGATGTTTTTTTAAATTTTAAAAAATAACAGGTAATAGTGACCAAGGGTTCCCAGGGGAAGGGTCGGATACATTTTTGATGTAATAATTAAAAAAGTTTTTAGTGATGGGATTCTTTAGAAGGGGGCTGGAACCCTTTCAGATGTAATAATATAACAATTATAGTGACCCGGATTCTGGGAAGGGTTGGTACATTTCTTAATTAATAAATAACAAGTTTTAGTGACCAGGTTCTGGAGAGGGTCTGGGTAATTTCTAGTGAATATTAAACAAGTTATAGGTCCGGGGGTTCTGGAGAAGGTCTGGAAATTTCTAGTGTAATATTAGTGTGATCGAAATGTTTGAGAAAAATTAAGTTGAGTAAACTTCTTGATTTTTAGAAAACGAAAACGACTTTTTGGTTCGTTTGAGTAAAGTTTTTAGTTCGACATGCACTTTCACACGCATTTTAGTTTTAATTTTTTGCTGCTTTCCTGCACTTTTTTGGGCCCCATCCAATATGCAGAGCTTTTACTGGTTGCTAAATACATGGCCATGTATATTATTTCTTGTATTGCCCTTTTGTGGAAACCCTTTCCCGTTTATTCTCGGGGGCTGTACAGATGCTCCGTCTGCTTGCATGCAGGCACAAATTGTTCTCACAATTTTGTCAGGAAAAGCTATTTAGTTAGTTTAGTTTGTTAGTTAGTTTTGTTAGTTTGTTTTGGCAAGGGTTTGGGGTATAGACAAAAAGGTTAGGGGGTTTTGTATTCCTGGCTACATCTTTCCCCAGCCCGAAGCGTTATTTTGGGACATTTGCAGCCACATAAAGTCTAAATCATACAATTATACTCATAACATACCTTGCCCAAAAGTTAATTTTTGCAGTTTTGGGGGTTCAGTTATTGCATAATACCCTGTCTTCCAAATCTCATATAGAAATAAATATATTTGAAATATATTTGAATTATTCTGATTGAAGAAAAGTTAATTTTTGCAGTTTTGGGGTTCAGTTATTTATAACATACCCAAAAATTTAGCCTTTTAATCCGCTTTGGGGCATGGGGAGAAAAAAGAGTGTAACGAGCAAGGGGGGTGTAGGACGTGGAGCTAGGGTATAGTGGCCTCCCTTCCGTGCCTTTGGGCAACACACAACGAGCAAGGTCTGTCAGGCCTGTAACGCTTGTCTTCCCTTTGGGGTTTTTGTGAAGAGCAAAACCTTCTTTCATCCGAATGTTTTTGGATGTGGGATATAATATGGACCATGGGTGGCGCTCAAGCAATGGTATGCAAACCAGAAAATAATAATAAAATTTTTAGCTGAAGCTGACAAAATAGGAACCGGGAAAGGTCCCAAATAAATTTATGTCAGTTTTAATTTCAGCAAGTAACAGTTGTTAGAAGACATAAAATATAAAGCATAAAAGAAATAAGAACAAAAGAACTACGCGTTTTGCACGGCGACATGCCACGCTTCCTCAGGTGCAATGAGAAAATTTTACAACCCAACATTTTTTTAAAACAGTACAAAAATGACATAATTGCAAAGGGTTTTCAGAAGGAAAAAAACAAAAAAAATAAAACTTTATAAATATGAAAACATAGAGAACATATAAAGAAACATTTAACACATCACATAAACTTTTGAATTAGGAAACATGTTTAAACCCTCATTTAAAAAGGTGTTAAATATCTTAAAAAATAGCTTTAATAGACTTCCGGCATTCGCACCCTGATTTGGCATGACTGGCAGCGTTGCAGCGGTATCTGGACTTCCTCGTCCATAGCCTGATATGTGATATGGCAACACCCTCCACATGCTCCAGCAATTGTGGCAAGCAGCGTAATTCCATTATGGGTGTATGAAATAGATGCATGGTCCTGGTCGAGCAGTGGTGCAGACCTTCGGCGGTGTTGTAACCATAGAGTGTGGAGGTAGATGAAGGATCTCTGCACATCTTGGCAGTTTTGAGGCCACCAAAAGTGGTCAGTGAGGATAATGCCCTCTTTCAGACATGACAGTTTACATTTGTTACATTGATAGGCACGGTTGAAAGGAAGGTCAAGTGTCCATCAAGTTCAACCAAGGGGGGGGAAAATATGGGTGAAGGGAGAGAGACAAGGACATTAAGCCCGGCCTCACCACTGGTGAATTGCCTGAAACCCACAAGGCAAGAACAATCTGCTCCAGGGAGACCCATCTATGATTCCAGCGCCGCCACCAGCCAGGATCCAGAATTTTACATAGCTACATACGCATTTATTCTTAGTTACAGGTAAGGTATCTAAGGATTTCTTGAAACTATCTACTGTTCCTGCTGGGTGTCCAGCTCCTCAGGCGGGCTATTCCACAGATTCACAGTTTCTTACGTGAAGAACGCTCTTCTCATCTGGAGTTTGTATCATTTTTTCTATTGTCGATGGGTATGTCCCTTATGAGGGGGCTTTAATGAAATAATTTTCCCATACTTTTTGTACGGGCCATTTATAATACTTTATTAAATTAATCCATGTCCTCCGAGACGTCTTTTCTCAAGCAATAATAAGTTCAAATTACTAACCTCTCCTCATAAATAAGATGCTCCATTCTCCTTATAAAGTTTGGTTGCTCGTCATTTGTCCTCTCTCTAGCTCCATTAACATATCTTCTATTAAAATGGGCCCAGAACTGAACTGCATATTCTAAGTGTGTTCGCACCAATGCTTTGTACAGCGGTAGGAATTTACATCCCTGTCCCGGAGTCCATGACTCTTTTATTTACACTCCAATATCTTACTTGCTTAGAGGCAGATGGTTGACTTTGCAATGCTGTTACTGAGTCTATGAATCTACAAGATACGCCCAGATCTTTCTCAACAAGCGATTCTCCAAGTTTTTCTCCCCCTTGGGACATATGATGCCTGTAGATTATTTTACCCAGATGCAGAAACCTTAAGTTATCCACTTTGAAAAACCCCATTTGCCAAGTGGCATGCCAAGCACTCAGTGTGTCCAGGTTGCTTGCAATTTTTGAGCTTCTTCATAGATTGCACTACCCTTCATAGCTTGGTGACATCTGCATAAATCGAAACTGTTGCTATTGATCCTTCCACTATATCTATAATAAATACATTAAATAAATGAGGACCTAATACTGAGCCCTGGGGCCACCACTCATAACTGGGGACCACTAAGGAGTATGGAGACATTTAACCACCACTCATAACGGGGACACTCAGGTAGGAGTCATTTACCACCACTTTGAGTTCGTTCCGATAGCCAGTTTTTATTCAATTTACACACTGTTTTCTAAACCAAATGGATTCTAATTGACCCAACAAACGGCTTATGAGGGGACAGAGTTATATGCCTTGCAAATCTAAAACACAATATCCACAGCTGCCCCGCTTTGCAGACTTATACTACACTCTTCATAATAACAGATCTGATTGGTCTGACAGCTTTCTGTCCCTAGTAAATCCATGCTGGAAATCACATATAATAGTGTATTTGTCAACATACTCCTGTATATTGTCCCTTATGAGCCCCTCAAACATTTTTCCCACAACAGATGTAAAAAATACTGGTCTATATTTACCTGGCAAGACTTGAATCCTTTTTTGATGATGGGTACTACATTTGCCTTGACGACTGTCTCCTGGTACCTTTTCACAGTCACCAGGGGTATCTGTATATATCATGTACAGGGGCACAGAGATAAACCGAGCTGAGCTCCTTAAGAACTTTGGGTGAAAATGCCATCAGGGGCCTGGTGCCTTGTTCACAATTCAGTTTATTTAACTTAGCTATGACTTTTTCTACATGAAGCCATATTAATTATAGCAGGATGATATATTAACAGTACTGGCAACACCTACATCTGCACTCAGCCACCCCATCAATACCTTCTCATTGATAGTGATTTTATGAGCTGAAAAACTATTTCGTACCTCTGCCTTTTCTTGGTCACCAGTTCAACCTGCTCCCCATTCACAGGTTTTAAGGGGTACATACTTTGCTCTGTCCTTTGGCTTTTTGGCCATTTTTATGCTTATATAATTTCTTGGGGTTAGTCTTGCTGGTCCTTGGCCAACCTGCTTTCAATTTTTGGAATTTTTAGCTGCTTTTATCATTTGTTTACTGATTTTATTAAGTTCTCTGTAATTTTCAAAGGCTGATGCCGACCCCTCTGACATATTTTTTAAATGCCCTTTTTTTATTGTTTATTGCCCTCTTAACAGAAGGTAGAAGCCATGTTGTCTTTACTTTTATTCGCCTATACTTGTTACACATAGGAATATATTTTGCAATAAATTTCCCCAATGTATATTTAAAGCTCCCCCATTTGGCTTCTATATCACTATTTTGCTAATAAGAATGCCTCCAGTCTAGGTCCTGTATTGCGTCACTCAATATAGGAAAAACTTGACCTTTTAAAATTAAATGTTTTTGCCTTCCGCTCTGTTTTTCTTTTTTCCAGTTTACGCTATAATTATTTATATTGTGGGCACTGTTCCTAGATTTCAGAATCCTGTGACCGCCTCCGAACAAGTTCTGCTTTGTTAGATATGTACCAGGATCCAACAGAGGGAATCAATTCTAGTGAGTTACTCCATAAAACTGCCTCATAAAATTATCCCTCTATACTAGTTGTGGAACTTCCTTCCCTTATCAGTTGATGCAAGATCTGTGACCCCGGTCAATGATGAGTAATTAAAGTCACCCATTGATTATCAATGTACCTGCCTCGTGCTTGCCAGAACCATTGTTTTTGACATGTATTCTATCTCCTCAGTGTTGTTCAGGGAGTCGTATAGATTACACCAAAAATAATTTTTTCTGATTGATCCCCCCTTGTATTTCCACCCATAATGTTTCCACATCATAGCTACTCCGCCCTGGATTTTTTATTACCTCTTTAACATTTGCATTTATTCACTCCATACATTCAGACTCACTCCTACCTCCCTCCTGTTCTTCTTTTTTTTTTTTTTTTTTTTCTTGTTTTTTTTTCTTTTTTTTTTTGTTTTTTTTTTTATTTTTTTTCTTTTTCTTTGTTGGGTTGTTTTTTTGTGTTTTTTTTTTTTTTTTTTTTTTTTTGTTGTTTTTTTTTTTTTATTTTTTTTTTTTTTTTTTTTTTTTTTTTTTTTGTTTTTTTTTTTTTTTTTTTTTAGTTTTTTTTATTTTTTTTTTTTTGTTTGTTTTTTTTTTTTTTTTGTTTTTTTTTTCTTTTTTTTTTTTTTTTTTTTTTCAGATGTCTTTCCTAAATAGATTAAAACCTTGAAGGTTGACCGCCCAACATGCGAGGAGTACCAGCATGTTTCTGCAATTACCTACACAACATCAATCAGCCTCCTCAACAACTAGCGACTCAGTTCCCCATTTTGGTTGCAAGACTTCTAGCATTTGTGATTAGACATTGTCATGTCCCCTTCAGATTTACTACTTTCCGTCAAACGGTTTTTAGGATTGTAGTCTAAAATGTCATTAGACGGCATGGGATTCATAATTACCCGATCAGTAGACAGCATGGGATTAATACGTTACCGTTCAGATGTACGGCATTCAGAATTAAACATCTCTCCTTCGGTAGATGGCATGGGATTATACATTAGCCTTTCAGATGATGGCATGGGATTATACATTATACAGTTGTGGTTATATTTTTACTGGAACAAGTGTTAGGCTCTCTGCGGCAGCAGGTCCAAGCAGTGATGGAGGAGGAGGCAGAGGAGGAGGAGGACACAGAGCCTTGGAGAATGTAGAAGACCCAACTGTTTCACAATTATTATTATTATTTATTTTAGCACGCCCTTGGTTCCAGGGCGCTGTACAATAATATATATAGGTCTTCTTTAGGTGGTGGTTCTAGGTCCAGGGCAGTTGCAGGACAACAGTTCAGCTCACAGAATAGAGCGCAGGAGGCTAGCCAGGGCTCTGGGGATGGTCAGAATGAGGAAGTGGAGGAGGATGAGGAGGCAGGGGTGGACACCACCAAAACCTATTGCCCTTCAGTGGTGAGAGGTTGGCACAGATTACAGGACGAGGAGGAAGATCCTCTTAGTGCCCCTCGACCCCAAGGCTTGGGAGATCCTGGCAGCATCTCACACATGAGTGCCTGGATGCTACATTACCTGCAACATGATCCAGGCATCAAGGCAATAAAAATGAACCGCGATTACTGGGTGGCCATCCTCCTTGATCCACGTTACAAGACAAAAGTGAGCAATTTCCTTTCACCAACACAAATTGACAGTTGAATGCAGGAATTTGGGACAGTGCTCATTGACCAACTCGAGACATCTGTTGCATCCTCACATTCTAATGTCACGGTGGAACAACGTCAGCAATGTGCCAGCAGTAGAACGGCAAGTAGCGGCAAGCAGCAGGCATTGTAGCAGAATCCTACTGGGTGACATTTTGCAATCGATGTTTACCACCTCACCTACACCTTAAAGGCAGGACAGCATTCAGACACACAGAGACCCCCTTAAGACCATGGTCCATGGCTACCTGCGGCTCAACACCTGTGTTTTTGGACTTGGTCTGGACCCTTTCGACTTCTGAGTGTCCAAACTGGATGAATGGCCTGAGCTTGCTCGACATGCCAAAAAAGTTTTATCCTGCCCGACAGCCAGCGTTATCTCAGAACACACATTCAGCACAGCTGGCAGGTTGATAACTGACAACCGTATCCATCTTTCCCATGGCAATGTGGATCGTTTGACTTTTATAAAAATGAATCAAGCGTGGATCTCTGACCATTTTGTTGCGTTGGTTGCCAATGTCACTGACTAGTTAACTATAGCACGTCTTTTTGACAATGTGAAATACACATTTAAACTACACTACATCTCATGTCTGTAGTTCCTGTGCCAGCAGCTTCAAAAATTGTGTTCTACTGCTGCCAACAGCTAGATTTACAAGTCTTACGGCTGAATGTATTTTGAAATATACACCTGTATGACCTTGATGTGCACTGCATACACCTCTTACTCCTCTTCCTTCTAGCCCTCCAAATCTTTATTTTATAAATGCCTCCACCTGTACTATCACCAAATGCACTAAGTCCTGTTATCCTGAAACTCCATGTTCCCCATTGCCATGTTCTCTCTGCCACCACTGGTACTGCTGCCTAATCTTGTCGAACCAAAATATCCATGGTCCTCATTGGCATGTTCTCGCTGCCATCAATGGTACTGCCGTCTAATCTAGTCGAAACGGAACCTCCATGTTCCTCATTGGCATGTTCTCGCTGCCACTGATGGTACTGCTGTCTAATCTAGTCGGATCTGAGCCTCGCTTTTCCCCATTGGTATGTTCTTGATGCCACCAATGGTATTGTCGTTTAATGTAGTCGAACCAGAACCTCCATGTTCCTCTTTGGCATGTTCTCGCTGCCACCAATGGTACTGCTGCCTAATGTAGTGGAACCGGAACCTCACTGTTCCCCATTGCCATGTTCTCGCTGCCACCAATGGTACTGCCGTCTAATGTAGTCAAACTGGAATCTCGATGTTCCCCATTGTCATGTTCTCGCTGCCACCATTGGTACTGACGTCTAATCTAGTCGAACCGAAGCCTCCATCTTTCCCATTGCGATGTTCTCTCTGCCACCAATGGTACTGCCACCTAATGTAGTGGAACCGGAACCTCGCTGTTCCTCATTGCCATGTTCTCGCGGCCACCAATGTTACTGTTGCCTAATGTAGTCGAACTGGAACCTCGCTGTTCCTCATTCGCATGTTCTCGCTGCACCATTGGTACTGACATCTAATCTAATCCAATATCGACGTCTTCTTATGTGTCAAAGGAGCTTTTGGCCCCCTCAGGATGCAGGGCCACATAGCAGCTGCTACCGCTGCACCTCCTATGGCTACGCCTCTGCTTGCAAGCTGTCCTCATCTTTTCAGTTAGCCATTGAAAGGAATTAAGTATTTTAGCCTTTCAAATTTTTTCTGTGACTCTTAGAGCCAAATGTTCTTCACTAAGTTGTTCCCCGTATCCAGTTTACTGTTATGGATGGTGGTTACAGCTTCTCCTCACCTGTATAGGTATCAAAATTAACCAGAACATCTTCTCCCATAGACTTTAATGGACTTCAAGTTCTACTCAAACTTCGAACCGAATAAGTTCGAAGCTCGACTCAAGCTTTTTAGCGTTCACTTATCACTATTCAAAGGCACAGTGTTTAGCAGTAATATATTCAGGGAGCACACTGTCTGTCAGTATTATATACAAAATAGCAAATGGAGGTGCTGGCTAACTCTGTTTTTTTCTTTGAATTTTCCATTTGGAGGAGTAGCTGTCTCCATTTTATCCATATACCCATCCCACCCGGCTGCATAAGGTCCTTATAATCAGTGTGAATGAAGCCCAGCCTGGAATTTATGGCAGCTTTGGCCCCACAAATAAGCATTAGAGCAGGAAGCCACCTGATGGACATATGCAATTTGATCAAACTGTGCACTAAAAGCCTGTATTTTGTGCATACATAAATCAAGGCAGTAATCAATTTCAAATGTTCCACTAGTCCAATGTCTGTATGGTTTTAGTGTGGGCTGGGGGCTGCTGTATTTGTTTTTTGAGAATATACTGGGAGCTGTAGTGTCACTTACTACAACCTTCAGTAACTCCTTTTAACCTGGCATGGCAATTGATTAATTGATTATTAGGGCAATAATCACTTTCTACAACCTGCTACACTGCAGGGGTCCCACACTGTAAATGGGCAATCTGTTCTTAAAAATATGAATCCCACCCTTAGGCTATGTCTACACTGCACAGAAAAACGTCAGTTTTTTCAGCGTTTTTCGTTTTCTAAAAACGCTGGAAAAACAACTGCAATCATCTCCCATAGACTTCTATTGTAAAAATGTCCCGCTGTCTACACTGAGCTTCTTTTTTCTGCTTGTTTTTTTTACTGGTCGTATTTTGCAACATGTTCTAAAAAAACGCCAGAGCCGGGCAGAAAATTTACTACAGGAGTCTATGGAAAGCGCCGGACGTCCTTTGGTGCATTTTTGGCGCGTTTTCGCTGCGTTTTTTGCCGCGATTTTTCAATGAAAACCCTCCCAGGAGACCAAATCCCACCTATAGTGGTTGTAACAAAGCTTTTATCTTATCAAATTTGCATACAAGTGTCTGATGTGTCCTTGTCTGTACCTTTTGTTATAAAATGATCAGGCTTTGGTCGCTAACAATTTTTGCGCAATTCATGAGGGGCGTGGCCTAGTGTGTAATGGCGCCGGACGCCTGATTCCTGAGCTCCGTGGCAGATCCACATAAGCGGCACACCTAAACCCTTAAATCTTCTTCAAAGACCTGTTGGCTGAGCACTGAAGACCTCAGGAAGCAGAGGGGAGCCCGTTGGACCGGGTCGTGTCGGCGGTACGCGGAGGATTCACGGGGGCTTTGGTGAGCCGGGGGAGGCGCGCGGTGACGAGCAGAGAAAGCCCGCGCTCCTGCAGCCAAGTAACAGCCGAATACAGGAGATCCCCGGACGCGGCTGCTGCATCAGATACCGACAGGCCGGCCCCTCTAACGCCCCCCAAATTCTGGGGCGCAGCTTCCCAACGCAGGGGGAGCCCCCAGGCCCCAAACAGCGGGACTGATCTCAGGCGCGGTGAGTACCAGACAGGCGCCATTTCTGTCCTACGTGCTGGACTCCTTACTCAGCGCCAGGACAGTTACTGAGCACAGAGTGGCCCTGTGGCGGGGACTTATACATCAGTCTCCACGGTGGCAGAGGTGACTTATTAGTTTCTGCAGCAGGGGGGAACACCCCAAGCATACCCCTACATATAAAGGCTGCATTGTTTATCTTCACCCACAACATGGGGCCGCCATCTTAAAGACCGCTCAGAATAGGGGGGTTTCACAAACACCCACCACTTTTATCCTCCCGGGCCCTCCCTGCAGTGATTTATTTCCCTTACAACCGGGGCCCCTTTAAACCGCTGCCGAAAATACCTTTAATCTCCTGGAGGTCTCTCAGGGAGTGTACAGCCCAACTATTCCTACATGCCCCTGTGAACAACCCAGAGACCTGGGCCTAGCCTTTACGAATTCCTCTAATCCACTCCCTGAATTTGACTCTTTCAAAACCACTCTTTAAAAGACCAGCACCCTCCTAGGTACACCTGAATACTTTGCAACACACTGTCCCTCAAGACGCCCTCTCCCAATGCATCATCTCGGGGGGGTCAGTTCACAATCTTGTCGGTAGCCTTTTTCGACAACACTAATGCCTTCCCCATACCCTTTAGGTAGATCGGGTTCCCATTACCACCACAACTCCGAAGCCTTTTCCCTTTTAGCCACAACTATTTTTACCAACAGAAATCATAGTCATGTTTTTTTGTCTTCCCCCATCTTCGCTGACACCATTTTAGAATTGGCTCAACTTTTTTTCGGCCCCGGTGAAACCTAGAAAAGGCGTGATTTAAACACAAAAATAAATGCAAAAAGGAATAATCAAAAAAAAAAAAAAAAAAAAAAACTAATCAAAGTTTAAAAAGGAAAAAGGGAAATCCACACCAGTCAAGTCTTTCTCTCATCAAAGAAAAAGAATAGACTCAGCAAAAAAAAAAAAACAGAAATTAAACCGGCAAAGCTCACGGAGTTCTTTTCCCAAACCCTCTTTTCCCCTATGCAGAACCGGAATCTTTCCCAACCCTTTCTCTCACTTCACCTCCCCCTGGGTCGGAGTCCTAGAGTTAAACCCCCCAAAAAGAGGAATCGCACAAATTTCACTAAGGAGAAAACCCCTTTTGAACTTTTCTCTTCCTTTTGGGAGACCCAAACGTTTCAAAAAAAATGATTTCAAATTTAAAGCGGGTATTCAAACACTGGTTTCCAGACAGACCACGTCGAGAAAAAATGGGAAGCTTACGACTCCCATAATTTGTTGATTGATGCCAATCGTTTGGAGGGAAAAACCAAAAATTACTGCCAAGTTACGGGCTAGAGGATAGATCGAGGGGGGAAAACCCCTATACAGGATCCCAGAAACAGTTACCAACAGGCCCTTCCCTTTTTTACCGATCTCTTTAGCTATCCTCCCAACCCTCCCAAGCAATTTTGGGAAAAGACCGTATACAAACCCCCACCGAAACCCAAACACCTTCCCCAACCCCTCCCGGGGTGTACCCCAGGACCACTTTTCAAACCAAAACAACTTTTGAGAGCACTTTTGGGGGGAGACAACCCCCCCTGAGAGATTTGCCAATACTCATTTTCCCCGACCCGTCACTGGAAAAGATTTAAAACGAAAGAATTCTCATCTTAACCAAATCTTACGAGACCCCAATACAGTTACCATGGGGTTTTTCCCCGGGGAAGTTGATAGTTAAAAAGATAACACAACAACAACCCTCCACTCCCTCCATGGTTTAAGGATCGCTCGTGTCTTGGAACTTGCTCTCCTCGCCTAATTCTACTCCTATGAAGCAGCAAAAATCAAGACCTGAAGCTATTACCCCTCTTTGGTCTGAGAAGCACACTAGGTCCAAGTCTCGTGCCAACGACTGATCAAACATTCATTGTTACACCCTATGATCTCCACTGCTCTTGATATGTAGTTTCTACAGAGTAAGGACAGCTGTCCCTCTCACACATCTTTCCCTGGTGTTCTCACACGGGAATAGGCATTGACTTGCCCTCTCTTGATTCTCTCTGGCGGAATCCCTAGGTCATGGAATTCTTCCAGGCCAGAACTGCAACCCTGCTCTTGGTTTCCTCTGTTTTGCATGTTGATGTTACAGTTCTTGATGGTCATGACATGTTTAACTCTTACTTTCTTACAGGCCCTGTCGATTCTTATAACACCAGCGACATGTATGTAACAATTTTGGTATTTTCTTTACAATGGGGATGAAATTCATGTCCTTAAACGCCAACGGCCTTAATTCCCCGTTTAAGAGGTCACTTTTTTGGAAGGAGGTCGCGACGTCTCGGGCGGATGTGATATGTGTGCAGGAAACTCACCTGTGTAGGAAGGACACCTTCCGTCTTCAGCATAAGAGCTTCTCCCGTGCATATCACTCCGCAACAGACGCCAAAAAGGCAGGCCTTTCGTTTTTCATTAAAAACTCCGTCTCCTTTTCCCTCACTAACTCAGTGGTAGATCCTAACGGCCGTTATATAATCCTGAATTGCCTGTTAAACTCAGTAACTTTCACCCTAGTCGGAGTTTATGCTCCCAATCAACACCAGTTAACTTTTCTCACTAAGGTACTTACGAAGGCCAAACAAGTAACTAGAGGAAACTTAGTAATTTGTGGGGACTTCAATGTTGTAATTGACAAAAGTATAGACAGATCGAACAGTGGATCTAGATCAACCCCTGAACTCAATAAGCTGCTTAGGGAAGAAAATCTCCACGACCCTTGGAGATATGCTCACCCAACAGAAAAAGACTTCACTTTTTACTCTGCAGCGAGGGATACCCATTCCAGAATAGGTTTTTTTTTAGTTAACAGAGCTTCCCTATTACTAGTTTCATCTTCCAAGATAGGGTTCCGGTCTTGGTCAGACCATGCACCAATCTATCTGACTCTGCGAACAGGCTCCACTCCTGTCTTCCATTCTCCGTGGAGATTGAATAACTTTATTTTGAAGTCAGGCAAAGTGGTAAAAGAAGTAACAAAAGCCCTTACCGATTATTTTGAACTCAACTCTCCTTCAGCTCCCTCAGCAGAGGTATTATGGTGCGCCCATAAAGCGTACATAAGGGGGTTTTTTATAAAGATAACCTCTAGAGAAAAAAAATCTAGAGAAACACTACTTCATAGAACCCTAGATGAAATCCGACAATTGGAACTCCAACTCAAGACAAATAGCTCAAAATCTGTCAAGGATAAATTAGCCTCACTTAAAACCAAATTAAATCATATTCATTTACAGCAATATGATTCACACCTTAACAGGCTCCGGTGGAACTTTTATCTCCAGGGAGACAGACCGGGTAAGATATTAGCCCGAAGAGTCAAGGTATTACAGGCAAGGACCCGAATTCCCTGTCTCTCCCTGACTCCTAACGGCCAGGTTACGGACCCACAGCAAATTTCAAATGCCTTTGCAAACTACTATAGTAAACTATATAATATTAAATCCGATGACACAATAACCAAGGCCCTGGATGAAGAGATTGATAAATTCCTAAGTGAGGTCTCCCTCCCCTCATTATCCCAGGAACAATTGGACATACTAAACAAACCTATTACCCCACAGGAAGTTGGGAAAACTATCTCTCAGCTTAAATGCAACAAGTCTCCTGGCCCAGATGGCCTTACCAATGAATATTTTAGGTTATGGGCTGATGCACTGTCTCCACACTTGTCGAGGCTTTTCAATGCTATTATAGAGAAGGGGTCCCCCCCAGAAGAGATGCTTTGCGCGCATATTTCCACCATTCATAAATCTGGTAAACCAGAAGACCAAGTGGTTAATTACAGGCCAATCTCTCTATTAAATTCAGATATAAAAATATTCTCAAAAATTTTAGCCAATAGAATCAATGAGATTCTTCCCAATTTAATTAACTACGATCAGGTGGGATTTGTTAAGGGGAGGCAAGCGAGGGATGGCATAAGGAGGGTCCTGAATATTATGCAACTAGCTCGGATACAAAAATCCCCTTTCGCTTTCCTTCACTCGATGGTGAGAAAGCCTTTGATAGAATTAATTGGACTTATATGAAGAAAGTATTGCAAAAATTTGGATTTCAAGGGATGATTTTCTCAGCGGTTGCCTCCTTATACACATCTCCTTCGGCCAGGGTCTATGCCTCGGGTTTCCTATCAGATAAATTTGATATTACTAATGGAACTAGACAAGGTTGCCCTTTGTCCCCTCTGATATATGACTTGTGTGCGGAACCCCTGGCCGAACATATCCGCAGCTCTTCGAAAATTGTCGGGATAACTATTAATAATTGTGTAAATAAAGTAAGCCTCTACGCTGATGACATTTTAATTATGTGTCAGAGTCCTGAATCATCGGTCCCGGCCCTTCTCGACTTGCTGGAGAGATTTGCATTAGTCTCATATTATAAATTGAACATTTCCAAGTCAATTCTATTACCAGTGAATTGCCCTGCATCCCTTAAGTCGCATCTGTCTCAGATAAACTTGGTATGGTCAGACTCGTTCATCTCTTATCTTGGTATCAAGATCTTTCCTGATATTAATGTTACCATAGAAAGGAACTTACAGGAATTATCTGCTACTCTAGTGGAAGACATTAATAGACTCAGTAAATTCCAATTATCCTGGCTAGCTCGCATCAATCTAACCAAAATGGTCTTGTTACCTAAATTCTTATATATCTCGAGGTCGCTTCCCTTTCTTTTCCCGAAAGAACAGTTAACCAAATTACAAAATTTGTTTTTACGATTCATATGGCAATCAAAACGACCTAGGGTGCAGAGACAACACTTGTACAGGAAAACTAACCAAGGTGGTCTTTCTGTGCCAAATCTCTTTCAATACAACATAGCCTCAGTATTAGAACCATTGTCGCAATATTGGCGAGCTACCGAACCCCAACATTGGTTAACTATAGAGAATTCAACCATGCCTAGGGGTTCCTTTAAAGATTGTATGCTAGCAATGTTACTGGGTTGGAGACCCCCGGAGCTTGGCCTGACAACTCTATCCCATGCAGTAATAGCCTGGTACAAGTATATTGTGCAGACAAAAAAAAGTTTCAATAATTAAGGTAAATCCCCTTTTTTCATTTCTATACTCCCCTTGCTCCCCCGGATGCCCCTATCCATTTTTGGACATCCATGGGGTTTGAATTTGGGTTGGAAGCCCCCCTTTCCCCCTCAGCCCAAATTTTAGTACATTTGAGGAAATTCCCCAACCGTTTTCCCATCCCTAGAAACCCAAATTTTTTTTTCCTATTTTACAATTCGGGACATTAATTCAATCTATTAAGTGGCCGTCTGCAAAACTACCCACCCTCCCCTTTCCCATACCTTTCTTTTGGGGCCCCCCACACCAAGGGGCAAAAGCCCTCTCAACATGTACAGCCCTTGTTCGAAGGTCTGTTTTACAAAAACCGGGAAAATATATACTGCGGGGGGAAAAAAAACCTTGGGGGCCAACAGTTCTCATCAGAGGATTGGTCACAAGGCTGCCAATATCAAAAAAAAAAAACCCCCCCAAAATGGGGCCAAACCACAGGGAAAACTTTCTAAAATACTATTGGGGGTGGTATTTTTAAAAAATAATCGACTATCTCATACGACCCCGGGACAGCCCCTAGCCTAGGGCTGGAGGGGCTGGGGGGGGGAAAAATTGGTTCTTTTCCTTCATATGGGGTGGAGCTCCCCAAATTGTTTCCCCTTTGGAACAGGGTAAAAAAAGTGCTGCAGCTTTCCTTCGGCTCTAAATTTGGGTTTTTTTCCCCAGGATAGCATTACGGGAAAATTCACATTTCTTACTTTTCCCCCCTCCATATAATACTGTTTTGTCACATGCCCTTGATAGCCTCCCGCTGGGGTTAGTAGCGCATAACGGGGAAATCGTTTTCATTCCCCGTCCAAAACAAAGTAAAAATAGAGTGAATACCCCAAAATCATAATGGGGACCAACCTAGTTTTTCCCCCCCCCATAAAGAAAGCAAAAAAAAAAAAGTTTTTTTGGGGTCCCCGTGGACTAGTTCTACACACTTCCGCTAGTGCTGAAGATTAAGACCTTATCACTAGTAGACCTGATGATGACACCGACCTCTTAGAGTGACCTCACTTGTTGTCTACGGCTGGTGATTTCTTTTTTGTTGTTGCTGCTGACCAATTGTCTGTAAGTGTTATTTTATCACTATTTCAGTAACGATCGTAAACTCATGACCGCTTGTTTTGTTATAATACTATGTTATTTTCATGCTATATATTTGTTAAGTTACCATACTACCCTGACTTACTTATGTACTGCATTTACATATCTCAATAAATATTTCTTTGCTGAAAAAAAAAAAAAAAAAATTTTTCGCAATTTTTTAATTTTTTTTTTTTTTGCTAAAAATTTAAAGTTTTTTTTTTTTTCAGTTTTGGCATCAGAATCCCTTTTTTCATAGATTTTTATGCTAAAAAACCTTCTTAAACATATTTTGGCGTAATAAAGTTATCTCGCTTTCGGGCGCTAAAATCCGTTTTTTTTCGGATTTTTGGGCCCCGAATCCGTTTTTTTTA
The DNA here is from genome assembly GCA_025379985.1 of Phyllomedusa bahiana. Taxonomy (NCBI): domain Eukaryota; kingdom Metazoa; phylum Chordata; class Amphibia; order Anura; family Hylidae; genus Phyllomedusa; species Phyllomedusa bahiana. The sequence goes on from JAODAL010015860.1 coordinate 80,866, forward strand.
CGGATTTTGGGTGTTAAAATCCTTTCCTTAAAAAACATTTTGGGCGCTAATAAAGTTATCTCACTTCTGACGCCAGAAATACTTTTTTTTACGGTTTTTTTGGGGAAATAATCCTTTTTTTCACTTTTTTTTGGAACTAAAAAATTTTTTTTTGTTCAGTTTTAGTGAAATAACTTTATCTCGTTTCTGAGGGCCAAAAATCGTTTTTTAGGGATTTTGGCGAAAGAACCCTTTTTTTTTAACTTTTTTTGGCACTAAAATATTTTTTTTTAAGTTTTTACGCTAATAAATTATCTCGCTTCTGACGCCAAAAAAGTTTTTTACAGTTTTTCGGTCCCGAATTATTTTTTTTTATGGTTTTGGGGTGAAACCCGTATCTTTACAGTTTTTGGTGCTAAAAAGTATCTAGTTTTTGACGCAAAAAAATAATTTTTTTAAGATTTGGGCGCCAGAATCCAATTTTACAGATTTTGGTGTAATAAAGTGATCAGTTTTTTGACCCCCAAAAAGTTTTTTTACGGATTTGGCGCAAAAGAATCTTTTTTTTTATTTTTTTGGCACAAAATAATTTTTTTACAGTTTTTAGCCTAATAACATTATCTCGCTTTGACAAAAAAAATTTTTATTTTTAGGGAATTTGCCGCAAAAAATCGTTTTTGGGGGATTTTGCGCTAAAATCCTTTTTTTTTACAGATTGTGTATGCAAAGAAATGGGGCTTTTTGTGGTTTTTTGGTGAAAAAATTTGGGTGAAAAAAATTTTAATAAAGTAGTAGCAGCGACAGCAGCAGCAACAAAGGACAATGTGCTCACAATGGCTACAGTGATCAAAAGGAAGTGATACAAAACAGTTAACTCCCCCGTAGGGTGGTTAATCCAATGCTTAATTTTGTGATACAAAAAAAGCGAGCAAAAAACCTCCAAAAAACCCCCAAAAAAACGCTCCAAAAAAGGGACGTTTTTTCAGTGCTTTTGACGGCATGGACAGAAAAAACCCCGCTTCATGAACGTTTTTAGTAAATTTGTTTTCAGGTCGTTTTTTTTCCTGCAGGGGAGACAGACCTTTAAGGGCAGGCTTCAAAAACGTAGCCGGGGGCACTCCCCGTAAGTAGTGGAGTTTGCAGTTTAGATGATCAAACAGGGAGGGGGGCACTGTGGTACCAAAGACTAAAATTATGCTGAGTCATCAGTTTAGTCAGCGACTTCCCCATAGGTCCATTGTTATGGGAACCAGTGGAAAGCTCAGTGCACTGTGCAGCTCTCCCGGCTTTACTGTATCCCGTAGGGCTTATAGAAACCTGTTAAACAGCTCCACTGACGAGGTCTATTTACCTCTAATTATAGAAGGTGCTTAGTCAGTCAAGGATTCGTAGAAATCCTCTGGTCACGGGCGGCGGTTTTCTTTGCCAGTGATGACATAGAAATGGAATTCTCTAAGAAAAACAAGAAATACAAATGTAAGCCACCAAGATAGACTAGAAACTAGTAAGGGGGTCAATGCGGTGCTTAGAGGAGGGAGGGGGTAAAAAGAAAAAACAATGTTTCATTTAAGGTTAGTGAATTGATATAATGCTTTTTTTAGTGCATATCATGTAAATGTAATGTATAGAAAATTGT